>PVJH01006898.1:0-97484 GCA_004026705.1 Nesogale talazaci
TTTTTGTTGTTGTTGTTGTTGTTTTTTTGTTCCTCTTGTTGTTTTGTTTGGCTTTGCCTGGCTTTTGCATCTATTAATGTCTCTGCATGTCTATCAGGATAAGATATGTGGGATAAACAATTCAGAGATTAGCAGAACAGGGCCAGTGGTTCTGTTAATGGGAGATGGGGAGGCTGGAAAAAAGAAGGGGGTGAAAACCAACACAGGGACCAGGAGACAACAAATAAATGACCATCAATCGAGAGAAGGGCGTAGCATGTCCAGTGGGGCTGAATGTAAACAATGTATCAACAAGAACGTCCTAAACTCAAATGAAGGCCCAACCTGATGGTTGGACAAGAAAAAAGTTTAAAAGGACAGAGAGGAAAGAACCAGAAGGCAAAGGACACTTATAGAGGTATAAATACTGACATGTATATATGTAAATATATGTATATGTAACGAGAGGGGAATAGGACTATGTACTCATATCTATATGTTAAGAATTAAGGTTGCAGATGGACACTGGGCCTTGACTCAAGTTCTCCCTCAACACAAGAACATTTCTTCCTAATATTCCAGCATTCTGCGATTCTCACTTTCCTGACATGGTCACTGAAGATAAAAGAGGTTCATAAATAAATGTGGTGAAGAAAGTCGATGTTACCTGGCTATGAAAAGATATAGTATCTGGGATCTTTAAAACTTGAAGTACCCATCTAGCTGAGGAGCAAAAATTTCCACATGAAGGAAGCACACAAGCCTATGTGGTCATAAGGTGTTGATGGGGTCAGGTATCAGGCACATCAGATCCAGAACAAAATTATACCCAATGGAGTCGAGACTTAATGCCCATCTGGAGACAATTGGACATCCCCTCAAAAGAAAGAGAAGAGCCAGTCAGGGTGCAGTTTATCACAGGTGAAACACACAACTTTACTTTCCTCTTGTTCTTTAAAGCTTCTTTTGCCCCGCTATCATAACCTCAATTCTACCTTATAAATTGTATTAGACCAGAATATGTACACTCTTACAGTTAAGAGCCCACAACACAGGGGATCCAGGATATATAAACTCCTCAGGTCCAACAATCGGAATAGAGATACCAGGAGGATTAGACAATGGTGGGGGGAGGATGAGGGATCAATTACAAGGATCAATCTATAACCCCCTCCCAGGGTGACTAATAACAGAAAAGTGGGTGAGCGGGCAACAGAGATGATGTAAGGTAAGAAAATAACAATCTATAACTTATTAAGCGTTTATGAGGGAGGATGGGAGGGGGAGAAAAGGGGAAGAAATGAGGAGCTGATATTAAGGGATCAAGCAGGAAGAAAGTGCTTTGAAAATGATGATAGCAGTGTATGTGCAAATGTGCTTGACAAAGGATTAATGTATGGATTGTGATAAGATATTTAAGAGCCTGTCAAAAAGTAGTTAATAAAAAAGAGAAAAGAATGATGAAGAAAGAAAGAAAGTATAGGTAGAATCTAGCCTGTCAGTTAGGTGACAGTCTTAGAATGCTTCCTGAGAAGTGTTGTCTTTTTAGAAGGGAGAAAATGGAAATTTTTCTCTTTCTGTACTTCTCTGCCTTCTGCTTGCTGGGACCCTGTGCCTGTCTCCAGGTACAGAACAATGTGTTGCCTGACCTTGGAGAGCTGTGCGGTGTCCTTCTATATTTTCACTGGGCTCATAGCCACAGGACTACCCTCCCACTAGCCTACACCTTCCTGAATCTCACGTCACCTTTCTGTATCATCTGCCTTCAGCTATATGAGTCTGAAGAGGGCTCAGCCACTATTGTGCTTGTGACCTTAAGTTTGACGGTGCTGGCATGCTTTCTTAATGTAAACTCACTTCTAATGACAAAGTTCTGTTTTATACATATGAGTGTCACTGATTTTCCTTCTCTACACAATGCAGCCAACTATAATTACAAAAAAATTAAAGACATTTTTACTTATGTGTTTATGCAGCAAAATATATAATGTACACTTTAGTCTTTTAGATGCTATTTTAAACACCAAGGATTACTGAATGAATCAGAAATAGCCCATGTATAGACTAACAAGAAATAAATAAACTTAGATATATAATTATGATACAATATCAGAAGATAGTATAAATATAATCCACGAGTGACTTTCACAGTGAATATTCAGTAGCTATTGTTTGGCCCAACTTCACCCAAAAGGATTCTGATAGACAATATTTAGTCTCTGTGGTTTATGTTTATGAAAAAGACAGGCCTCGGTTATATCATTTTAGGGTTATCTGATTTATTGTAGGGAGCATTTTTAATACCAAATGGAAAATGTGAACATTACATATTTTATTATATATCCCAAATTCCCCTTTTGGATGCAATAGAGCTTTGTATCACCAATACTTAGAGAATAAATCTTCCATCAGTTCCTGGCTATTTGAGACTTGAGATTATTGGCCCATGAATTCTTATAGTGAATGAACTAGAATATAATAGTCACAGGAAGAACTACTTTGTCAAGAAAAAAAAAACCTGGGTAAAAATCAAAGTGAAAATTATGGGAAGAAGGCCTATTCCTTCTGGAAGCTGACTTATGGGAGGGCCTAGTGTGAGAGAGCATCTCCAGAAGAACTGGCTAGATGGACATTTGGAAGATAAGTACGGAGAAGCATTTTTCTAGTGTAATCATGCTGTAAAAATTAAAAACAAAATAACTTTGTGGCTTAAAATTTACAGCCATTTATTATTTCTCGTGAATCTATGAGTTGGCTGGCACAGGCTACTTGGGGGGTTTTCCACCTTCATTTGCAGTCATCTCAGTGGGAACGTGTCAGTTCTCTGCTGCGGAATTCTTTCCTTCCAGCAGTCTAGTCCATTCTTGCTTTTCAAGTGGTGGCAAGTATCATAGAGAAAGGTTAAGCATGCGAAGGCCTGTTGAGCTAAAAACCCAAGTTTGTTTCATCTTCAGTTCTAACACATTCTATTGCTTAAATCAATTTAGAAAGGAAACTCAGGTTTAAGAGGTGGGAACGAATGCCACTGGCTGGGAAGAATGGCAAAGTCCCACTGCAAAAAGCTGGAGTGGGGGAAGGGAAAGAAGTTGGGTCATGTTTAAAAAGTCTCAGAAACACATATCATAAGCCTTGGTTTCTTCCTTCCCTATTTTCTCTCACCAATTAACAGAGCAACAATACATCCAAAAAAGGAGAATAGAGACCTGGACTGTTTTACAAAGTAGCAATAAGGCATCTGTCTACTCTGTACTTTGGAGAGTTCAACTGAATAAGGTCAGAGTCTCTAAATGCTGACAGGAATTAATGGGCCTCATATTTTAGAATCCAGAAAAAGTTACAAGTATTGGAAATGAACAGCAAAACAAAGCACATTGTGAAATACGCAAGTCAAACACATTGTTATCAAGTCATAATGATCCATATGACAGAGTAAAACTACCCAACGGGTTTTCCAAGCTTTGGTCTTTACAGAAAAAGAGTGCTTCATCTTTTTTTCCCAGAGCAATTGTTGAGTACAAACTGTTGACTTTTAACTTAACAGTAAACATTGGACCACAAGGACCCTTGTAAGACACACACAAGGCATAAACTTAGGATGTTAATGCACCAATTTGTAGGCATCACTGTTTTTAGGCAGTTCATTTTAAATATAGAATTTGGAGACGTAATGGTAAAATAACAGGAAGAAATCTAAAGGCAAGAATAAGAAACTATGCCTCAGGCACAAACAAATTAAAATTTTGTCTGAAAAGTAGATGGAACTTGTTATTAAGCACACACTGCATCTTGTGACTCAAGACAGGGTTCTGACAATGTACACACCTTCAGCAAGATCACTACTAGATGGAATCTAAAGCTCTCTGTTTTTCCAGTATTGTCGGACTCCTGTCAGCATTGGACCACTCAAAAATCCAAAACGTTAAAGTAAATATTAAAGTATAAGATCAGTAGGCGATAGGTCAATGTTAATCATACAAATTAGACAAAATAACCCTTTTTATCTTTTTTGAATCAAAATCTACATGCCTTAGTGGGAAGTTTCTATTTACCTTTTATTACTGCCTATTAGATGAGAAAATTCTTTTCAAGTTTTGGATTGACAAGCTGTAAAAAGGAATGAAGTATTGCATTAGTTTGAAAGGAGAAGAAAAGGATAAAGTATCTTGAATAGTTTACATGGCAAAGTACAAGGTTAGTAATAAAATTAATCCAAAGTGGGAGAGTTTATTATATGATTGAAGGTGAAATTCATATATTTTTCAACTTTAGAGAAAAGGAAAAGGCAGAAAGTATGTGAAAAGCTAGTATAAAGGTACTTGGGTGACCGTGAAGCAGATTCTTCTATCTGTGAGATTGTGCTGTTCGCCTTCCTTGTTATTGTACTTTTCTATTTTATGTATAATAAAGGCATACAAACTACTTGCTTTACTGCTTATAACTTTTACATGTATTTCACATATATTTTTTCACCTGTTGTATTACAGCTTTAAAACTCCCTAGTGTAGAGTAAACACATGGTTGTTATGTTAGTTTGTGCTGACTAGAGAAACAAATTGCTTAGCACACTTATATGTATGAAAAGAGAAATTTATATACAAGAGCAATTGAATATGGAGAAAACATCCCAGCTCAGTCCAGATTAAGCTCATAAATCCAATGATATGAGCTCATATGTCTGATACCAGTCGATAAATTCATTTTCCAACTCATGGAATGCATGCAGTGGTGCTGAATGCAGGCAGATTGCAAGCCAGTGAATGTAGTCTTGTGGATTTAGTGCCAGTGTAAGCATCTCAGTGCTGGTGTGGGTCTCCACATGGTTTCTCCAGCTCCAGGGCTCTTGCATAGCTCCATGTGTCTGGCCATCAGGACAAGTGTACATTGTCTGTGTCTCACCTCCAGTGAGCCATTTATTTCCTAGAGCCTCCAAATGAGGTCATCAAGAAGTGACCTGATTGACAGGCTAGACGCCATTCCTTCATAAGGTGACAGAATATATAACTGCCGCAGTGGTTGATTGGAAGGGTGATCACTCTGAACTGACCAGTTGCTTCATGGGATTTCTCTAAAGCCTTGGGAACCCTATGGGATAATTCTAATCTGACCTATGAGTGTGAGTTGACTTTAAGGGGACAGCGTTGAGTGTATTGGTTATTAAAGAAAGAGGCTTATCAATTTTGGCATTTGGGGATTTTTAAGGTGGTGAAACTTAAGCATCAACATTTTAAGTATTTTATCTAAAGAAAAGACTAGTATTAAATATGATGCTTTTTAAACTTAAAAATTTGAACCAGTTTGCTATTTACATGTAACATGGGATTCATAATGAGGTTAGAGTGCCCTTTCATCATCACAGTCTTCTTTAGTTCAGTGCTACTTAGAGAATACTTTGCATTAATACACTCAGTGTCTCATGAATGTCTGTCATATTCCAAATTCATCAACCTGGGCTCAAAGGACCCACATCCTATTCTGTTCTCTACTCCTATCTTACATATCTTCTTAGCAATCTGCCTGTGGTTTCTATTTCCTTTCCTATCCCCCATAATCAATCTGAGTACAAGTTAGACAATACAAAATGTGAGGCATGGGGCACCCTTACTCTATACAAAGGTTATTTTTAGAATTTAAAAATAATCCTCTGTAAGACATATAAAACTGTCTTGTCCATGTACATAGTTGGAAGGGGTATAAATTGGAAATTTCAGAGATGCCATTTTATTACATGTGTTAGGCAGGTTTCTCTAGAGAAAAAACTCCAGGACACTTCTGATTTTATATTTATATGTTAGGTTTATACAGTGAGAAGGAATATAGCAGCAATTAGTCTACACAGCTATACAGATGACAGTTTAACTCACTTTCGTGGAATGGTTAACATATTATATGTCCGCTGACTTATGTGGGCTGCTGGGTCTAAGTTCAAGGGAGCAGACAGTGGTGTCATCTCTCAGGCAAAGAAAAGGAGGCAGCGTCGACATCGACTCTGCCTGCTGGCAGCAAACAACAGGGAGGATTGTCAATTGTCTGTAGCTCAGAAGCTTAGCAAAGCAGGCCCGGAGGGATATCAAGCTCAAATAATACAAGTGACAGGTTCCACCAGCCTCCAGCTCAAGCACTGTATGCATCAGCACTGTGGTGGAGAAGCTCTCAAAGCAGCCTCAAGCGCTAGCTACATGATCCACAATCCATGGGTTTTCTGGGTCCAGAGGTGGTGTAGCACACAGGTTCATGCAGCAAATTAGCTACAGAAGCAACAAGCTGGTTTGATCACCAGAGAGCAGGAGATACAGGGCCAAACCTCGCAGAGCCATTTGTTCCTTTGCTCTCCAAACAAACTGTGACCTGATTAATTCCACGTGTTCTTATTGGCCAGGTTGACACAATAAACCTAACGATTACAGTATACTCCTTGCAAATGTGACACCTGTACACAAAGCACAGATTCCACTGAACTGACAGCTGAAAATGACCCCTGGTTTCTTTGGGTTTCTCATGCCTTTAGATAAGCAAGGTCAAGAAGCATGCCACTGTATTAGTGTGATTGATCCTGGTTATCAAGGAGTAATTGGACTGGTATGACTTAATGGAGGGAAAAAGATGTCTGGAATCCAGAAGATCTCCTAGGTTTCCTCTTAATACTAAGATGCCCAGTGATGAAAGTAAATGGTAAACTACAGCAACTCAATCCTGACAAGATGTCTAATGACCCAGCTCCCACAGGAAGAAGGTCTGGGTCACCCCACCAGGCAAAGAACCACAGCTAACTAATGTGTTGCCCAAAGGCGAAGGTAACACAGAATGGAGAGTGGAAGAACGCCGTACTACCTATCAGTTATGACCATGTGATCAATTGCAAAAGTGAGGCTTGTGATTGTCAGTATTTCTTCTTTATAGGTATTTATTGAATATTTTTACTTTTTCATGTGTAATATACCAGATACAAGTAGATTCAGTGTATCATTTCATTAATGTCTGGAAATTGTATATGGCTAAAGTTCTGCCCATTTGGAGGATTTTCCTTTACCAGTGCCACTAAGGGAGATTCCAGAAAAGGATTATAGTGATGCTGCTATCCACTTATGAGGGGCACAGTCATAGTGTGTATATTCATCAGAAAACAAGAATAATTTTCTGTTAAATTATTGTGAGGAACTCCCCAGGAGGTCATAGTTGCAGACTGGGAGAAGGAGGGTATTCTGACAGCAGTGGAGACTGTGCACATTTGGGCCATTTTTTCATGCATCTTATTTGTACCTTCAGGTACTGCTCTAACCTGATCCCATATATACCACTTCCATTTAACAATGGAGTGTTGCTGTGCACCTCCAACTTTATGACTTATATCCAGTCCATGACAGACTGAGGGGTAAGACCTCATGGGGTCCTGGTGGCCCACGGTGTGGTGTTCAATCTCCACTAAAGCCTGGTAACAGGCCAACAGCTATTTTTTGAGGGGGCGGCGGCGGATCACTGCCCTCTGGTGGTCATGGGAGCTACTCAGCCTTGCTTCTGGAGAGCAGCTGCTGGATTTGAACCGCTAAGCCTGCGGGCCGCAGTCTTGCACTCAAGCACTTACGCCATTGTGGCTCAGGCCCCCAACAGCTGTTTGCAAAAGGGAGTAGTTGTCTGCTGAGGATGTTACTCCAAAACCCCAATTGTCTGTGTTATGATTTGTCAATAGAGGCCTGCGAAAGACTCCAGACAGCATCTCTATATGTGACTAGCACCAGTCCCAGTGGCAAAGCAACCTGCACAGCAATGTGAACCTGTTGCAGAGCCTTTTATTGTTCTGGGCCCTACTCCAAACGGGAGGCCTTTCATGTCACCAGAGGTCAGATTTGCACACACAAATGAGTCATATGTTGCCTCCAAATTCCAAAGAGGCCCACTAGACATTGTGCCTTTTGTTGAATTTTTGGATAAGCAAATGTATCCTTCGTTTTAGTAGGAATGTCCTGACATACCCCGTGTCACTGGACCCACAGAATTTTTACTGAAGTAGGGGGTGCCTGAATCTTCATTAGGTTGATTTCTGACCCTTTTGCATACAGATGTTGTATCAATGAACCTAGAATCTTTGAAACATCTTTCTTAGTGAGTCCAATCAGCATAATAGCATCAATATGATGGACTAGTGTGACATTTTGTGTTGTGAAAGTGTATTTTTGCCCCTGCCAACTAATAGCAAACTGCTTCTGAGTGTCCTTCAAGATTGGTATTGAGAATACATTGGCCAAATCAATAGCTGCTTGTTAAGTACCAGGAGAAATATTAATTTGCTCAAGGAATGGAATCACATCTGGAATGGCAGCAGCAATTCGAGTTACTATCTAGTTAAGTTTACAACAATCCACTGTAATTCGTCAAGGTCCATCTGCTTTTCTTTAAATATAGATTTTATTGGGGGCTCTTACAGCTCTTATAACATTCAATACATTGTTTGTATTAAGCATATCTGTTCACATGTTACCATGTTCATCTACAAACATTTTCCACTTGGACCCCCACCCCAGCATGAGCTCCTCTTTCCCTCTTTCCTCTAGTTATTTTTTAATTCCAACTCCTTCCTCATATGTCCCCTTCCCCTTTCTCCTCCCCTATGAACTCCTAATAATTTACAAATTGTCATTACCTCTTCATATTATACACTGTCCAATGTGTCAATTCCCTCATGCCCCTTGTTTTCTGCACCCCAGAGAGAAAGTCACACGTAGATCCCAGAAATTAGTTCCCCCTTTCTACACCCATGTAATTTATTGTTAAACTGTTTAGTTCCTCCTTTCTACTCCACCATCCCTCCTCCTTCCCAGGGTCACCACTCCCCACTAGTCTCAAGCGATTAGCTATCCTAAATTCCCATGTTTCTGACTCCAATGTACATCCCTTGGTCAAGTCGGATCTGCCTTACAGAATTGGGATAATGATAGTTGGTGGGAGAGACCATTTAGGATCAGAGGAAAGTTGCACATTTCATTGGTACTACACTGAACCCCATCTAGATCATCTCCTCACGGCAAGCCCTCTGTAAGAGGATGTCACTTCACTTACTGATGGGCTTAGGGTCCCCAATCTGAACTCCCCGCCATATAATGATATAATTTTAGGTCTTTGATGCTTGATACCGTGCTTTTTTTTTTTTAAACAGGCCAAATAGGTGAGTTTAATGGGGATGTGGTAGGTATCATCACCCCTGCATCCTTCAAGTGTTTGATGGTGGGACTAATCCCTATAAACCTTCTAGGAGCACGGTATTGGTTTTGGTTTACTATTTTCCCAGGCAATGGCAGTTCTAATGGTAGCCACTTGGCCTTTCCTCCCATAATAGCCCTTATTCCACTTTTCAAGGATCCAATATGAAGGTTCTACCAGTTACTAAACATGCCTATTCCAATGATGCATTGTGAATCTGGGGGAATAGTGATAGGATGGGCTCAGGGGCCCACTGGACCTCTTGTGAGTCATACCTGAGCTAAAACTCCATTGGTAACTTTACTTCCATATGTTCACACTCTGACTGGTGGGTCTCAGAAACATTTTGGGACTCCTGGAGTGAACAGTCAGTGTTGTGAAAGGAAATCCCTTTGGGAAAGGGTAGAAGAAAAACTAACAATATAAACCATTCCTTGTTGCAGTAAGATCCCTCTTTAAAGGGACCTGGACTTCCCCTCATTCAAGGGGTTGTTGGTCCATAAACTAGCTCTGGTCTGGGAATTGATCAAGGGGTCTTGCCTTTAATCTGGTGATTTGAGTTACTCTCCTTCAAGTTGCTGCTACTGTTATATTTTGAGAAGCACTCATCTGTTGCCATTTGGGGAGCAATATGTACTTTAGTGCATGCATTAATTCTAGATTAGGATGCACCAAGGTGGAAGTCTTTATGTTTGACAAAGATCACTGTTAGCTTCCTTTCAAAGACTCAAAACCTAAAGGAGACTAAGGATCATGTTTCAATTTTATTATTCTTTTCCATTTTAAATATATATGATTTTAAATTTTTCTTCAAACTCTATTGAATTTTACAGAGAATGTATCAATAGAGTTAGATTTAAGATCAGAAAGACCAAGAGGTACATCTTAACTTTTCAATATCATTTAAAAATCTTGGACAAAATAAGACAGTCATTTCCAAAGTCAGATGTTATTTTTGTTTTGTTTGCTTATGAGTTTTTGCTACAAAATAAATTCAGTTAATTACCTAGCAACATTATTGTGTCAGTATTCATAATCTCTCCCTAGTTGTCTCTTTTCCTCATCTTGACTGATTTGTGCTGACTAAAAATAAGTGAATAGTCTTAATAAAATTCTAACCAAAGGTACAGTAATATACTACTAAATTTTCATTATATAAGGTTTTCCAATATATTCCTGATAAGTTCAGGATAAAATTATTATAATTCTGTATTATCATTAAAAATATTCAGCAGCTTTTACATCAAACTATGTTAAGTCATACAGTCTATATATATATATAGTCTATCTATAGATAGATAACATACCTGGATGAAGATAGGAACATAACATACCTGGATGAAGATAGGAATGAAGCCCATACAATTAAGTTGAGGTCTAATGACTTCTCCTTTGGGTGTGGCATTTTGTTTGAGAGAGCCCATGAGCAAAATCAAGCTCTCTCTTCTCCCCTTCTCATCTGCTGGATCTAAATCTTCCATCTGCTTTTTTAATCTCCTATTACATTGCCTTCAGATCCCAGAAGCCATTAGCAGACTGCCATCCTTGGATTAATTCATCCTATTTGAGATTCATGTAGTTCTGATTCCAACTGTCTGTGTCCCTCCTGTTTCACATTCTTGCTTTTACATCCTCTCCTGAGTCTCTAAGATTCAGGAGAACCCTATAGCTTACATCTGACCTACTCAATTTAACCAGACTGAACTTACCTACTTTTATACTGTATAGTCACCTCTTGATAGAAGTTTCTTTATATATGATTACACACAAAACCTCACTGTTTTGTTTCTTTAGAAACAAGTATCTATTATTCATCAAATCAATATGTATTGATTCTTGACTCCAACCTATCATCTAATTTATATCTTCATAGTCTTAAAGTAAGTCCAATGCTCAGAAAAGTGCCTCCTTTGGTTCTTGGCTCTTTCCCCCCATTTTCCATAAATAATTCATGGCTTCTTACATAGGTCATTGTGTTAGTCCGGGTAGACTAGAGGAACAAATTCAAGGACACGCATATCGATATAAGGAAAGGGTTTATATACAAAAGGAATGGGACATGGAGAAAGCATCCCAGGCCAGTCCAGTCCAAAGTCATAAATCCGATATTAACCCATATGCCCGAAATCAGTCTATAAAGTCTTCTTCCGACTCACGAAGTCACAGGTCAGTGGGTGCAGAATCCCGGTGCTGGCAGGGCACCTCGCCTCCAGGGCTCAGGATCCATCATCAGCAGAAGCAACTC
The DNA here is from genome assembly GCA_004026705.1 of Nesogale talazaci. Lineage (NCBI taxonomy): Eukaryota > Metazoa > Chordata > Mammalia > Afrosoricida > Tenrecidae > Nesogale > Nesogale talazaci. The sequence continues at coordinate 11,417 of PVJH01006898.1, forward strand.
ATCGCTGGCAGAGGTGTCCATGTGGCTGCCCCAGCTTCAGAGGTCTAGCTCCATCAGGGCAAAGCTGTGTGGTCTCTCCACTGGCTACTCCAGTTTCTCGAACACTGCCAGCTTGTCTTTTCCGTGATTAATTGCCTCTGAGACTAACTCCCAACAACTGGGGGAGATAGCTTCTCATCTTCACGAGGGAAATATCGCGAGATTTCCCAGGAGTCTCAGGTGAAAGCCATGCTCACATAGAGACCTCATTAGCTACTCAATGGTTATCTCCAGATTAACAGGCTAGACTGCACCCCTACATTTCAATCTTAAAATTAACATAGGCACATGACTGCCACAGTGATCCTTACTGACTAATACATTTGTTTGTGAAAAATCATTTTCTCATATTTTCACACACATAACCCATAAGTATTGTTTTTTTTAAAACAGGACAAAATTCTGCTGAAGATGATGCATATTGAAAACAGTATGGAAGGACACCAAGTAAACTATTGTGATAGGTATGTTTATTGGACCAACCTAGCCAATAGGAATACGTGGGATTAATAAGGTCACAGATTGATTGAAAAAAGAGATTAATAGCTCGGCAAGACCTCTCCTCCTCTCTCTTGCTGCTGCTTTATATAGTTCTCTGCTTCAGTTTGTGAGCTACACTACCAATGGGACAGGAAACCTGTGAATAATGTTGCTAAAGCTTGCTAAAGGAACTCAAAGGTTCCTTTGCTGTTGGAATATACATCACTTGAGTTTCAGGCTAGGAGCTCCTGTCTTCTTGGTTGATTGAATTCAATATTCCATTTGGGCCTGCTTTGCTAAGCTCCTGAGCTCCTGAGTGTTGGTGACCCATCCTGCTGTTTGCTGCCTGTGGTCAGACTGCTTGCATTTCCTTAGGGAAGTCTCAGCTGTCTGCTTCCTTGACTTCAGATACAGCAGCCCTTCTGAGTTGAAGGACTTCCAGTATATTAACTGTTCCATGAAAATGAGTTGAACCACACCTCTGTACTGCTGTGTGGACTAATTAGCTGTTTCGTTTCTTCATGCTGTATCTATCACCTATCTAGTGTCACAGGCCTGGGAAAGAAAGAGTATTTCTTTTAGTATTTTAAAAAGTGATCTTAATAACAATTTTTGTTCTGAGTCATAAACAAAGAGAGGTAATCAAGGGAAAATTTTTACTCCATTACTTGTATTAATAATCATGCAGCTTGGTGATTCGAATTTTTTAAAATAGTGCAGTACTTTGGTATATTATTTCAAGGAAAACACATGCAAGATTGCTTCTATTTAAAAATGGTTGATGATTTCTGAAACTTCATGTTATTTTTCTCTTTCTGATTGATAGCATTGGAATAATTCTAGAGTGAATATGATATAAGGCTAAGAGATCAACATCATTTCCTTGGTGAATTGATTGCTTTCCTCTGAATTTATGATTCCTACCAGGACTACAAATTAATATCGTTGATGCAGATAGTTATTCTGATTGTGCTTTACATTTAAATCCAAGTAGCTTAGACATTAAATACTGCAAGTTTATGTTTCATAATTAGATGGTATGTCTGGGATATTTGTATCATGTCTGAGTAGGAAACATTTAGAAATAGTGGTGGATCACTATGCTAGATACTGTATTCTGTTTCATGAAGCCAATGACTGGTAGTCATCTATTATTCATTAAATCAATATGTATTCAATTTCAACATCTGATGCTGACATCTGCAAGATATGAGGATATACACTGAAAAAAAAAAACTCTCTCACTGAGTCAATGCTGACTCTGAGTGATGCCCTAGTGGGTTTCCAGAATTTTAGCTTCTGATAGGAGCAGAAAGGAACTGCTGAGCGTCTCAAACGCATGACCCTGTGGTTCACAGCCCAACACATAGCCATTCTGCCACCGAGGCTTCTCTGTGTACTCATAGTGTAGTCATATGCAGTGTATGGGGGTTCACCAAAGATCTATAATCTATATGAAACGAACATGTAGTAGCAAAGTGTTTTAGAAATTATTCTCATAGATTCAGCTTCAGTGTAATGAAACTTTTTTCTCTAATATATACAGCTTTTATATTTTTGAAAATGAGTTACTGAGAGACATTTAAGTTTAAATAATTAAATATTTTCTTTTGTCTTAACTCTAAGTGCCTGAAAAGTAGACTCTCAACTTATATATTCAGTGTTTATTGCTATTATAATTTTCTTTAGGATTCTTTTAAGGTAAAAAATAACTAAGAGTTTTCTAGGCTCTTTATTTTTATCAGGTGCCCTAGAAGTACTGTGGAGTAGGGATTGGGCAGCTGAGAACAAGGTTGGCAGTTCAAATCCACCAGTTTCTCCATGGGAAAATGATGAGGCTGTTTGCTTCTGCAAAGATAAATAGTTCTAGAAACTCTAAGATGCAATTGCAAATCTGTCTTCTCTAGTATTGCTATGCGTCAGAATTAATTAGATGATCACATTGTTCTTTGTTTGTTTGTTTGTTGTGTGTCTGTAGTATGGGGAAGGGGGTTGTGAGTGGGGTATATTTTCCATGAGGTTCTTAGTAGTGCAAACTTTTAAGCTCCTAAGAGAAAGGTTGTAAAGTTGAGTTTACTGAGAGGTGGTCAAAACAAACAAACAAAAAGACTTGCTGGATTGTGTATATAAAACAATAAGACAACCACTGAAACCTCTAGGGAGATCAGGCTTACTCTAACACACAGAGGAATTTCATGAGTTGGAATTGACTGGACGACAGTGTGTGTGTGTGTGTGTGTGTGTGTGTGTGTGATTCTCATCCTGAATTATAGACTCTGGAAGAAAATAAGCGAATCATTATAGTTACAGAGTATAGTGATAGTTTAAAACATAAGCAAACACCTTTTGGTTGCCCTAGGTCTATGAGTGCAGTTATGAATAAACATTGGGTAAAATGGTAAAATGCAACTTTTCACGATTGACAATAATCACTAAGATTGGGAGAAGGAAAATCTACACCAATAACAACTGGAGCCTTTGTTTTCTCACTTACAATGGCATCAATATTCAAGTCAGCTTCAGAAGCTCTTCTTTTCAATGACTGAAATCTGAATGTTCTCCTGGGGCATCTTGAATACATTTGGGGATTTTTTTGAAAGTGCAATTTACTCTGGTGATTTTTGTCATCCGTTGTTGTTAAGAGTGTGAAGAAATGCCCTTTAACTCTTAAGATAATTGATGTCAGCTGGGTAAATGTAATTAGAAGAGAAATGCATGTGCATATATTTACATAGGACCTGACTCACAGGCAAATTTATTAGCTCAGCAGCTGCAGGCTGAAATTTATCACTTTCACATGACCTTGTTGGAGATGCCAAAATAGCAACCACTAGATACCATGGTCACATTCCTACTTAAATTGTTCATTAGCTGTTCTTAAAATGAGTTGTGTTGACAAATTTTCACAATGAAAAACTCATTGCAAAGTATAAAGTTGAATGCTCCACATCATGACGCTACGTTTCAGTAAGTGACAACATCCACTGTTCTTCAAAGTTATAAGCAGCAGTTATAAATGTGCAATATGCATAACATCTGATATATTTTTTGTACTTTCACTTTCTGGATATTAAATTTCTCAGGACTGCACAAGAAAGTGGAAAATAAAGTATTTAACACAATATATCACATAGTCCAGCATTGTCACTTGCTACTTATAAAACAATCTAATATTTTGCTAACATTCTACTACAGAATTTATTTTATTTTTCATTATATTTTTGAATTTATATTTTTAATGCAATACAACAACTTGAATCCAAATCACAATAATCCCTTCAAATTGTATCTCTAAAAAACAAGGTTTTTAAAATAAACAATACAAGGAAGTTTGCATTCATTCTTTGATCCCTTTATGATTTTTAACTTTTTTTCATAGTTTGCAAGTAAGCTGTTGACCCACATTCTCCATCAGTTAGGAAAAAGCTAAATGTTGGCAGGTGTTACTCTGTTAACTTTGAAAAGTTCATCTGGTCTAATGGTTCATCTAATTTGTCTTCCTTCTGTTACTGGGCTTAGTAGATTCAGGGAAGCAGAAAATCAGAGGCAAAGGCGTTCTTCCCTGAAATCTACACCTCTGACTGCATGCTGACTTTCGATTCAGAAGGTGTCTTTCTGGGAAACCTGCCCCTAAGAACCTACCTGTGGTGGTAAAGTGTGCTGCATATGACTCACTTCTTGTTCTCTTAGTTGACTTCACTATCCAGAAATGTGCAGAAGCTGTGAATTGAAGCAGCAGCAGACATCTCCATTTATAGTCCTCTGTTTCTTTTTCACTCCTCAAGTTAATAATCACTGGTCTTTCCAAAGATCATATGTCTACTTCTAACAATGTTCAACATTCTCCAAGAAAATGCTCCACCTAATTCTAACATGCCGTGCTCAAAAAGAGAAACTGTGTACAAAACAGCCTTACATCGACACAAAATTTAAACATGTGAGACAGAATCCACTTCACAGAAGCAAGGGAGGGCCCTGGAGGCACAGCAAGATAAGCATTGGGTTTCGAACCACGAAGTCAGCATTCAAACCCACCAGCCCCTTGGAAGCAGAAAGATGAGCTCTCTGGTCTGCTGAATTGAATTCAAAAATCAAATTGATTCAGTGAAGTGAGATTTTACCAAGTACTTTACAAAAATGCTTTGTTAACTTTTATCCTCCCCAAACCTTGTAACAAACATTTGGGTCTTTTCCAAAAAGATCCAAAGTCAATAAGGACAGGGTTTATTATGAGAATCTATGAGTGTGTGCATCAGAACATTTCAACAAGTTGGTCCTGACACACAGACTCCCCGCTGTGACAGAGTTGATATGCCTCATACAGCTTCCTGGTCTTGAATCTAGAGCAGCTTTCCTGGCCTTACTCTCACAGACCTGCTAACGGGTTTGAACAGACAACCACTCGGGTAACAGCACCCAATGTGCCATCAGTGCTCTTTCTTATGTGAATGGTGAATTATGTATAACATGGAAAACTTATGCATTGCTTTTTTTATAGAATTAAATTCTTTCATTTTTTTACTTGATGTTCTAGGGTTGTATTTAATGAAAGTGTTTTAACAAGTTTCATGTATTCTTTTATAGTTCTGCATTTTGTTTCATTTGAATTTCTGTGCTTGAGATGTTAAAATGTTAACATATTTTATAGCACAAACTGTGCCAGGTTTTATAGGTCATCTCAACTTGGGTTATAGTTAATCTTACTGTTGCTAGGCAAGAATCTATAATAAGATTCCATCTGCTTTTCTACTTGCTCAAGAAAAAATATATTATTGGTACCATTTGGATGGAATAAAATTTGAATAAAATTGCCTTGAATAAAAATTATTACTTTTGCGCCATGTCTTTTTACTTCCTTATGAATACCTAATTGAATATATTTTCAAGCACAGATAGGGCTTATAGATTTTGATATACTGGCCTGGTGGCACAGTAGTGTATGCATTGGGCTAACCAGAAAGTCACCAGTTCCAAACCACTAAGTGCTCCACGGGAAAAAGATGAGGCTTTCTACTCCTGTAGAGAGTTGCAGTATGTAAAACCACAGTAGCAGTTTTACCCTGCCCTGAAGCACTGCTCAGAATCATACATGACTCAAGAGGAGGGAGCTATGTGATTAACAAAGTTCTCTATAATAAGTATAAAAGGATAAGTATAAAAGTATAAAAGTTTATCCTTAAAAATGAGACTCCCTGGCTGGACCCCGGTGGCGTAGTGATTGAATGCGGGGCTGCGGCCATGGGCTTGGCAGTTCAAATCCAGCAGCAGCTCTCCAGGAACAAGACTGGGTAGCTCCCACAACAACCAGAGGGCAATGATGCCCAAAAAAGCCAAAACAACAAAATAAAAAAAAGCAAAGAGAGAGAGAGAGAGAGAGAGAGAGAGAGAGAGAGAGAGAGAGAGAGAATTCCCTATAGCTAGAGTGAAATATTGTGTGTGTGTGTGTATGTGTGTGTATTTGATTCTTTATAGTAGAACATGTGAACCTCTCTCTCCTCATTCCATAGTTTCATTTGAGGAGTTGTTTTTTCTGTTCATTGTTATTGAGTTGATTCTGACTCAAGTATCCAGATAACTCTTTTACAGGACTTTAAAGGCTGAGATCCTTCAGAATCAAAGAATCAAGCCTTTCTTTGAAACAAGCAAACATACAAACAAACACAACCTATCTAATGAGATGTTTCTCTGCCATCCACTGCTTAATGATTTGTGCCACCAAAAGCCTTGAATTTAGGAGCATAGGAGTTAATTGTAAACAAAGAAAGGAAAATCAGGAATTTTATTAAGGCAACAATGCTGTTGTCTCTTATTATCTATAGACACACATGTATGAGGGTCACTGTATATTTTATTGTGCTAATTAATGTTTCAACGTTTAATTGACAATCTATTCATCTGTCATACACTTCAATGCTTAAGGGTATTAACAAGCATTATGAACTTTCAATACTGTTTCTTGTTTCGCTTTGTTGTTAGGCGCCATTGAGCCAAGTCTGACCCCTTGAGACCATAGGCCCAACACACTAACACCCTGTGTGGTCTGGGGCCGCCCTCCCGGTCATCACACTGCCTTAGCCTGGGTGCAGTCACTTTGTCAGGCTGTCCGGCGAGCGCCTTCCTCTTTTGGCTGCCCCACCAGCTTACCAAGCATGGACTAGTCTCTCGTTAGAGCATGTTGGAGATCCAGTGTTTTTATAGTTTTTTGTCCCTCAGTGGAATTTTGGGGGGTAATTATACATGGCTTCAGGATGGCTCTCTCTTTTATGGTCTATATCGGGTCAGATGGTAACTTTTGTACATACTTTGTATATATAAACTCTGAAAGAGTAACCATATTCCAATATAGACTGCTCACCAGCCCCTGTCTTCTGTCCAGTAAGGCTCCTGGAAGTTCAACACCAGCAGGGGTGTGGAGGGGAGGTGCGGGGAGGGGGTGCCTTCACTGTAGTGGGTATCCCTTTTGAATCTCCTCCCATTTGAATTTCTAATTTTTTTTCAAACTGTAGTTGTTGTTCTTTTATTTTACCTTAGTATAAAAACCAAAAGCAAACCCACTGAAATCCAATAGAGTCTAATGTGTAGAAACCCCAGAGTGCAGCGTAGTTCTCGCTCCACAGGGGTTCTGAGGCAGCAATTGTTACAGAAGTAAGGGTCCTCTCCTCATCTCTATCCAATATCATGGCTGGTCGATTCATACTGCTAATCTATTGGTTAGCAACCTAATGTGTAATCCGCTGAGATGTCATTTCCATTGTATAACCTGCGATACTAGCTTAAAATCACCAGGGAGACTCTAGGGCACTACTTCAGAGTCTGAGTGCAATCAACTGAATTTTCTTCCAGAACAATTTAATCTGTTTATGAATAATTACCGGGAAGGCATAAAACACAAGAGCAGCTGTTTGGAGGAACACGGGGAATGGATGTGAGGGAGTGTAGGAATGGAAAGACGATTGAGGGAGGCAGGTGGTTTTGGAATTACTTGTCCATCTTCTGATATGAAAATATAAATGAAATTAACTTTTATAACAGTCCTTCCTCATCTACATGTGACCTAGTTATCTAGGACACACGGAAGTGGGGGATTTGGGGCCTGTAAAAAGCCTGAGAAATCACCTTACTGGCTAACATCATAAGCCTCACCAAATAAAAACTGCTCCAGCATGAGTTAATGAAAAGGTTTAACAGTATGGCCTGCTAATGATGTCATAAATATCCAAGTGGCCCTTGGCAGAAAAGAGATTTCCCAATACTGTTAGAGTTATACTAACTAGAGTTACACTAGAGTTAGAGTTACACTAGAAATTGTATCACAGGAACTTCTTTTCTCACCACTTGGGAGGTTAGAAGTCTACATTGAGGGTGGCTCCAGGCTCCTTCAAGGTCTGATTGATCTCTGCAAACTCAGGAGCAAGATACTTGTCCTTTCTGACTGCTCATGAATGATCACCATGTGACTTGGCTTCTTTGCACTTTCATCTCTGCCGCTCTCACATACTTGTTTAATCTCTTTTATGATCTTAAAAGAGTTACCTCAAGACACACCGTGCGTTAATACTGACTCATTTATTAAAATAAAAAAAAAGCAAGCCATTCTAAATGACATTAGAAGCACTTGCATATAGGCTAGAATTTATAGGATGCCTTTTTTTTTGAGGATTCAACTCTAATGGAGCCAGCATGCAGATATTTTGGGCAACATGCAAATATTATGGGTCTTTCTGATTCTAGATACTCTGAGCATTTTGACTTGTTTTACTGAATAGCTTAGCCAGAGGGGGGAGTTTGTTGTGTTGTATTTTAATAGCCTGTTGATTTCCCTTCCCCCAGATAACAACTTCTTTGAAGGGAGGATTTGTATCATTATTATTGCTCATTATTATATAACCAGCCTCTTGCAGTTTGACTGGTGTACAATCAATAAGCATGTATTGAATGGATGATTGAGGCACAGAGGGAGGCATGATAGGTGAGATATGGTCCCTGCCTTCCTGTTTTCTAGGAAAGGTTTTTGCCTCTCTGTTTCCTTTTCAGAAGATTTGAGTTGGGTGTGACACTTACTTTTGCTTTGTGTCAGTTTTTCATCTACTTAAGTGATTTCCAATTCATCTGTTTCCTGTGAAGTGTGCTTCACAAATTTGTAAAAATTTTGACAACTAATTATACTGAATGAATTTATATATTCTATTTTTGCAAATCATATGCTTTAGATTCAAAAGTTCTTTGAGCCCCTCAAGCCATATTTATTCAATTGAATAAAATCACATCGATTTTATCACCTTAGGTTCTGGTGACTTGATCTTCTATTTTTTTTGTGATTACTCTTTGTAGTCTTTAATATATATATTTATATACATTTAATATATGTATATATATCCTAAAGTCTTTTTAAGTGTTTTTTTCTTTATTCCTGTCCTCATTCCAAATATTGAATAAAATAGCAGCCCCAATTAAAAAGCAAAGTAGACACAGTTATGTTTGTGATAGATTTATTGTGCCAACCTGGTCAATAAGAACAGGCGGAATTAATAAGGTGTAAGCTTGATTGGAGGGCAAAGAAGTAAATGGCCCAGCAAGACGCACTACTTTCTCTCTTGCCCTCTGATGATCAGAGTGTGGCTGCTTTAGCTAGTTCTGTACCCCACTTGTGAGCTATGCTATCTGTAGTACAGGCAACCTGTGGATTGTGTTGCCATGTGATATGAAAAGAGGACTTTTCCACAATTATTATACTCCAAAATATTAAGCAAACTATTTACCAGCATTTGGTGTGGAAGTTAAGTTAGATATTCTCCCTGAGGCCTTTGTGTGCCTCACAACAGGGCTAACTCCTCTGCTGTTAGGATGATGGTTCCGTTCCCTTCAAAGCTGTGGACAGATTCACATGCTGTTGTTAATGATCTCTAGTGTAACCTGTTTAGCCACATCCAGGAGTCTGGGGTCTGGTCCTGATACTTCCCTTTCCTGTAAGTGTGCATATGACACAACCCCTTCCTGTGATGCATGGCCTTGCCTGTAATTGGGGGCCTGGCTTGGCTCCAGAGCTATATAAGGATGGGACATAGGACAGAGACTCTCTTTATCCCCTCTCCCTCCCTCATCATGTAATCCCTCTCCTACTCTCTCTCCATGTGGACCACCAAGCGGAGTGGAGGTGAGCATGCTATTCTGATGTGTTCTTTGTCTGATTCTTATTGTTTTTTTCTCTCTCTCTCATCCTCTCTATAGCCTTATCATTATAAATAATAATTATCACTGTATAGCTGCCTACTGAACCCGTGATGTATGAATCAGAAGCTGGCCTCTTCTGATATTGCTAGAGCTTGAAGGTCCTTTGATACCCTCTTTGCCACACTGCTGGTGTGTGCATTGCTTGAGCTTCAGGTTGATGGATCCTGTCATTTTGCATTACTTAAGTTTCATATCCCATTTGGGCCTGCTTTGTTAAACTCCTTAGCTCCTGAGTGTTGGTGACCTCTTTTGCTGTTCTCTGTTACTGTCTCCATTTCTTAGGGAAGACTCACCTGTCTGCTTCCTTGACCTTGGGGCTAGAAACACTTGTGAGTTGAAGGACTTCTAGTATATTAACTGTTCCATAGAAGTGAATTGAACTAAGCCCCCCTGTACAGCTGTTTGGTCTAATTAGCTGTTATAGCCCTTTAGGCAGTCTATATACATACAAATTATATATATATATATAATATATATATATATATATATATATATAAAATCATAAGTGTCCTGGTTTTGTTTCTCCAGAGAGCCCTGCCTAATACACACTAATTTTAAAGAAGACAAAAATCCTCAGAAATTGGCGAATAGATAACATCATAATAAATGAGCAAAGATTGAATTTGTCATGGATTTTATGTTGCTTGGATCCACAATCAATGCTTATTGAAGCAACATTCAGGAGGTAAAACAGTTTGTTACATACACTGAGCATACATGCTGCACAAGAACTCTTAAGTGTTGGAAAGTAGAGAAGTTACTTTAAGGATTAAGGATACCTGAGCTAAGCCATGTTATTTTCAATTATCTCATATGCATGTGAAATTTAGATACTGAACAAGGAAGATCGGAGAAAAATGGATGTTTTTGGATTGTGGTGCTGACCGGATTATGGAAAGTTTTATGGACTACAAAAAAGGACAAATTGATAAGTTTTGAAAGAAGTACAGCCAAAATGCTCCTCAGAGACAATGATGGTAAGGCAATTTAACAACCTTTGGACATGTAGTCATGAGAGATCCGTTGCAGGAAAAGGACGTTGCGTGTGGAAAAGTTGGAGGACAGTGAAACAGAGGAAGGCATGCAACAAGAAGGATGGACAATAGGGGCTGCAATAAAGAACTCAAGCACTGGATGGCATGGGAATGCACAGCATTTTTTTTTCTGTCGTGCTTAGAGTTGACAAAGGTCATGGGTCAGAATCAACTCACTGGCACCGAACAAGAACAGCAACAATAACAAAACAGATTTAAAGAGTTCATTGTAAATTGCGTGAAGGTCTATGAGACAGATGGTCATTTTAAGTTCAGCACGTTTGTTAGCTGCCATCAAGTAGGTTGTGATGCATAGCAAGAGAAGCATATGCTAAGGTCCTGCACCACCCTTAGGATGTTTGCTATGTTTAAGCCCATTGTTTAAGTCCTGGTGTCAATACATCTCATTGAAGGTCTTCCTCTATTTGGTTATCCCTCCACTTTAACAGTCATGTTGTGCAGTTCCAAGCACTGGTCTCTCATTATAAAATGTTCAAAGAACATGAGATATAATTGAGCCAACTTATCCTCCAGGAAGAATTCTGGCTGTAATTCTTCAAAGATTTGGTTTTTATTTTGTTAGTCCATGGAATTCTCAATATTCTTTGGCAGCATCATAATTCAAATTCATTGATACCTTTTCAATCTTTTTGTTTAATATCCAATTTTCACATATGTGTTGTTTGAAATTTGAAAGTGTGCCATCTCCCTTTCAGTGCATTACTGTGGCCCTTGTTGGTTGATCTTGAACATAAGTTTACTTGCATGTGCTACCAATGACATGGTTCTATAACGAGAGCATTCTGTTGAGTTATCTGACTTTGGAATGTATACACACATAAGTCTATTGCAGTGAATTGGTCAAATAGCTGTCTCCCAAATTTCCTGGCATAGATGAGGAAATGATAAGTCAGTGCTTCTAATACTTCATCAGCTTGTTGAAACATTCCAATTAGTTTTCCACCAATTTCTGGAGTCTTGTTCTCAGCTAAGGCATCCCACGCCGCTTGAACTTCTCCCATCGGCACCCTGGGTTGTTGCTAATACGCTATCTCCTGAAATGATGGAATGCTGACTCATCCTTTTTGATACGGTGTCTCTGTCTATTCTTTCCTTGCTTCCTGCTTCATTCAACATTTTCTCCAGAGCGTCTTTCAATCCTGCAACTCGGGCCTGGCATTTTTCTTGAGGACTTTTAGTTTACGATATGCTGAAAGTGTTCCTCCTCTTTGGTTTTGTAACTATGTCTTTCCACATTTCATTATTATATTTCACTTTGTATGCTTAGGATATATTCTGAAAATTTCTTTTTAGTTTTTTACTTCATCATTTATTTTTATGTGTCTTACTTATTCTTTAATTAAAAGATGCTGTAGTGTCTCTTCTTGTGCCCACTTTTACCTATTATCGACTTCTTGTCTTTCAAAAGATACTTTGCGTTCTTCATAAGTGATGTTTCTGATGTCATCTCATAGTTTGTCATGTCGTCCATCATTCATGTTCAATGTGGCAAATCTGTTATTTGGAAGTTTTCAAAATTCAGGTTTAAAATGCTCAAAGTCATGTTTGGCTTTATTGAACTTCATTTATCTTCTTTGCCTATTATAAAAGAGAAAAACAGTAAATAAAATAAAATGAAAACCTGATAAAGATGTGGGAAACTATCAAGAGAAACAACATGTGTCGAATTAGGATCCCAAGACTAGTATAAAGAAAAAATATTTACAAAGAAAAGAGTGTGCTAAATTATTGAAGACAAATTTCCCAACATCAGACAAGAGGGGGAAATTTTAAGAAGCTGAGAAAACTCCCAACATAATAGATTCCCAAAGAAAATCATTGTGATACATCTCAGTAAAAATAATAATTTCAAGAAAAATAGAGGATCTTGAGTTAGCTATAGAAAAAAAAACTATCACTTACAAAGGAAAAACTCATAAGGATAAGCATGGCCTCTGAGTAGATTGTGGAAGTAAGAAGATTATAGCGGCACATAAACATTCTGAATAATAAAGAAATGACCAACCAGGGTTTATATGCATACCAAAAATTTCCTTCACATATGAGGAAAAAAATAAAAGTATTTCAAGACAATGAAATTATCATTATATAAAAAATATCCATTAATATAGACAGAGAATCATCAACATTTGAAAACTTGAGAGTAATATGCAACACCACCCAGAAATCAATACAATGAAATCAATACTCAAAACAATATAGAACTAGAGGAGGAACAAACATCAACAAAACCACAAACACACTCAGAAAACCACACAGAAACATAAAAATGACAACTACAAACTCTCATATGAATGAAAATAATGAATGCCAATTAGTTAAATGCACCAATAAAGATAGTACAAGACTGGATTACAAAACAAGATCTCTATTTCCTGTTTTCATAGGATTATGGTGAAGATGTTCATTTGACTGCAATTATTAGGCATACAATATTGTTTTATCACTTATAGAATATTATGTTTAAATGAGGATAGCACATATTGAATTGCATGCCTTTTATTTTATCCTATTAAATACAGATAGGATTTTATTATTGTTTGCTTAAAAGTATGTGTGCCTAAAGAGTTGTGTAAAAGTGTTAAATTAACAAGGGGTGGTCTGTGGTAGTTACATAATCTGATGTCAACATGCAAGGGGGTGGAGTCTAGCCTGTTAATCAGGTCACAACTTGATGACCTCATTTGGAGATACCACGGAGATAAATAGCTCATTGGAGTTCAGATGCACACAGACTCTTTGCTTCATCTTCCTCCCTGGAGATGGGACACATGCTTCCAGCAAGACATTCCTGATGACACGGTTGATGGAATGACACTCACGCTGCCAGAGTCCTGGAGTTAGAGGAGTTACATGGAGACCCATGCCAGGGCTGAGATGCTTCCACTGCCACTCGATCCAAAAAGACTTTTCACCAACTGGCTTGTGATCTTCCTGCATTTGACACATTGCAAGTGTTGCATGAGTCTGAAGAGGAATTTATAGAATGATATTGGACATAAAAGCTACTGTTGAACTTATGTGCTTGATGTGGACTGGGTTGGAATGTTTTCTTAATGTACAATTGCTCTTTGATATAAAGTTGTTTCTTATTCACATATGAATGTCTGTGAATTTGTTTCTCTAGCCAAACCCGGACTAGCATAAGACTCTACAAGAGGCACGACTTAACCTTAAAGAAAAAAATTATGAAAGACAGAGAATGGATATAATTTTATCAAGTTCATAGAAATCACAATAAAACGTAAGTGAAAATGTCTCTGATAAAATAGACTTTTATCAGAAAAATAGCACAAGGAAAACCAAGAATTGTGATACATAATGATGCTAAATAAGGATTAAAGGAATAATTGAACAAGATGGCATCCACATAGTAATCATATTTGCTCCCAGTGCACAACTGCATCAATCAAAGTTTCACATAGTTGAAGTTAATGGCTGGACAAAAGTTTATTACATATCTTTCAATGAAAGATAGATCATTAGGAAAAAGACTCAACAAAGAATTAGAAAAGTTGTATAATACAATTAACCAGCTCAACCTCCTAGGCATATATTCCACATCACAGCAAAGTGTCCTGGCCCATGCTTTAGAATAGACCACATTTGATATCACAAAGAAAACCTTAACAATTTTTAAAAAATCTTTGAGATCCTATAATTAATTTTCTATGATCACATGTTATAAAACTGAAAAGAAACAATAGACCACAAAGTTGAAGATATGAAGACCGAAAAGCACACTGCTTAAAAATTCTGAGTAATAGTTTAAATAAAGTATGAAATTAAACAATTCTATGAAATAAAGGAGAATGATGACATAACATATGCACATATTTTAAATATAGAAAAAGTAGTTATCAGAGGGCAATTTATAGTATTGAATAAATACATGAAAAATAAGGGGAAATACAAATTCAACAACTTAACACAATGTCTCGAAAACTAACCAAAATGCAACCAGAAAAACCCCCCACCAGAAGAGAAATCACAAATATCCCACACAACCAAACTCATGGCCATTGAGTTAATTCTAACTCCTAATGACCCTAAGTGTAGGGTGTAACTGCCCACATGAGTGTCTGAGAATGTAATTCTTTGGGAGAATAGAAAGCCAGGTCCTTCTTCCATGGGGCTTGTTGGTTGTTTTGAACCACTGTCCTTGCGGTAAGCTGTCAAACTTGAACCACTATGCTACCAAATATCTTTCCTAGAGAAAAGAGCAGAAGTACATGTACTGGAAAACAGAAAAACAATGGAAAATATTAGCAAGACAAGAAATTACCTCTTTGAAAGGATTAGCAAAATTACACATCGAACTTAACAAAGAAAAGAAAGATAATATTTAAATATAGATAATTACAGATAAAAAAGTTAACAAAGAAAAGAAAGATAATATTTAAATATAGATAATTACAGATAAAAAAGTGCAACATCACAACTCCACTGAAATATACAGAAGATTAATACAATATCATAAAAAATTGTACTGTCACAAGTTTGATAATCTAGAATAACTGGACAGCTATCTAGAAATATTCACACTACCAAAATTAGTGCAGATAGATGTGGAAAAACATCAATAGACTGATTTTAAAAAGAATAAGTAGAGAAAGTCATCAAAGCCAAGAAAAGTCCAGGACCAGATGTTTTCACGAGAATTCTACCAAGATTCAGGGAAGAGCTTTCACCAATGCTACACAGAATATTCCAGGATATAAAAAGGTATTACAACTTCCAAATTCATTAGATGATGCAAGAATAACCTTGATATCAAAAATAGACACCCCCCCACAATGACAGAAAACTACAACCATTGTCTCTCATGAAAATGTATTTAAAAAGAGAGAGAGAGAGATGTATTAAAAAATTCTCCAACAAACAAAAGACTCGGGCCAGTAGAATTTAACAACGTGTAAAAAATAATTCACCAAGACCAAGTGGCATTACTATGAGTGATGCAATTATGTTTCAACAGTACAGAAATAATCAATTTAATCCACACAAACAAGGCAAGAACCACATGATCTTATTAATAGATGTAGAAAAGGCATTTTACAATAGTTAAAACACTTTAATTGTATAAATACTCAACAAGATAGGAATAGCAGAAGGGAAATTATTCAGCATATTGAAGGCCATAGATGAAAAAACAATAGCCAACATCACACTCCATAGGGGTACCTGAAAATATTTCCCTTCAGAATGGTAATGAGAAAATGATCACCACTCTTATTCAGCATTGTGCTGGATATCTTAGCCAGCATTGTTAGAAAACAGACAGCCAGAAATCAAGAGAATGTAATTTTGCACAGAATTGAAACGCTCGCTATTTGTGGATGATATCATTTTACATGTAGAAAACCTCCATGGCTCCACAAAAAGTAGATTGAAACAACTGTGGGGTTTGATAAAATAGCAGGATATACAGAATTAACAAGCAAAACACAATTGGATTCCTGTACTCCAGCATACAAAACTCTGAAAAACACGCCACTAAAACAGAACCATATTAAAAGTCATACAAAAGACAGAACAATAAGCCTAACCAAGGAAATAAAAGACCTTTGCAAAGAAAACTATTGGACACTTTTAAAAGAAACCTAGACAAATGAAAGAATATTTTGTGTTCATAGGAAGATTTGAAATTAAGAAGATGCCAATACAACCCTAAGCATACAAATACAATGTAATTCTTATATCAATTTAATGTTTATTCCTGAAATGCAAAAATAAATTGTCAACTTCCTGTGAAAATGGAAGATACCTATGATAAGCAAAGAACTCCTTTAAGAGAACCCACTCTACCTGACATCAAAATCACATAGCAACAGTAATCAAATGTCTGGTATTGGTACAATGATAGATACAGACTATTAGTCATAGCAGAAAACCTAGCATTCGATTATGTGCACCTGATTTTAAACAAAGTGTCAAAACTCTTAAATGGGAAAGATACATATATTTTCAATAATAGTGATTCTATATCTGCAGAAGAATTAAACAATTCTTAACCCCTTCCCATGCTCAAAAAAGAACTCAAGATGAATCAGGCATCTAACTATGAATTTCAAAGTCATAAGAATTATCATTGAGAAAACATGGATGTACTTATAGGCACTATTGAAGGGTATATACTATCAAATATAGTAAAGGAAGCACATACAATAGATGATAAAATAGATTACTGGGACATTAGAATTAAGACACCTATACACTTTGTAAGAACTTGATCAAAGGCATAAAAGAGGCCATGAACAGGGAAAAATTCTTTAGCAATGACACAATGGACAGGGGGTTAATTACTGAAGTCTATAGAATTCTATAAAACTTCATAATGAAAAACACCAGATACAAATAACCCCATTAAAAAGTGGGCAAAAAAACATGAACACACATTTCACCCAAAATGACATTCAAGTGGCTAGCAAACAGATGAAAAAAAAATGTGTAGAATCACTAAACATCTGGGAGATACAAAAAATAGCAATGATGAATATTACCTTGCACTCACAATTATAGCTATTCCAAAAAGCAAAATGATGAAAGCTAGAGAGAGAGAGATTGGAAATGATACACTGATGGTAGGCTTGCAAACATTTATCACTGTTGTGGAAAGGGATATGGGACTACCCCAATTAATTAATAATCAAAATATCATACAACCCACCAACACCTCAGTTGTTTTACACTGGTATATACTCCAAAGAAGTGAAGGGCACAGCATGAACAGATGTAATAGCCACATGTCTTTGCTGCACAATTTACATTTTCAAGAAGCTAGAAAGAGTCCAAATGCCCGTTGTGAGAAGAATGGAAAAAGAAACTCTGGTAAATACACATAGTGGAATACTGTGCATTCCTAAAATCCTGTGATGGAACCACAAAACACTTCATGACATAGTTGAACGTGGAAAGTATGCTGCTGACCAAAGCCAGTCAATCAAAAAAGGACAAAATATTTTATGAGACCACTCTTCTAATTATAATCACAAATACAATGGGAAGCTTCTGTTCTCAGGTCATGACTTCTTCTAATCCAGTCTCCCAAGCAATGAAGTGATGTGCCTGCCTAATCTTCATCCACAGATTACTCCTCTATCAGTGGTGTAGTGTTGGCTGCTAACTACAAGGTAAAAGTTAAAAACCACCAGCTACTCTGTGGGAGAAAGATGACTCTGTTTACACCCAAAGACTTAGGATCTTGGAAACTCACAGGGGCAGTTACTTTGACTTTTGGAATTACTACTACTACAGAAGAGACTTTACCTCTGCTGGGATCAATTTGTCATGTTGGGTGAAGGAGAGATAATCACTTCCTGTCATATCACCTTGCTGTGGACACATCAAACCTAAAGATACTTAGACAAGGTGCTCAGTGGACAGTGATAATAATTCAAATCCAGAGGTGAAAAATGGGAGCATGTCTGTCTCAGAGAAGGTGACTTCACTTCTGTTGGTGGGGAAACCAGGTGGAACAACCTGCCACTGAGAAAAAAAATGGATAATATTATTTATATAGAAGTCCAAGGAGAACTAGTATTCTGTTCCGAATTGGGTAGTTTTCACCTTGCTTCTATCCAGTTCTTGGTGACTATAGACAACCAGGATGTTAGACCCTGTTGTTTTGAGTTGAGCAACATGGTTCATGTGCCACCACAGAAGACTCTGATTTGGAAACCCCATAAGTGAACTGGCATTTACCTCAATCACACATGTAGCAGATTAACGGAATTAAAGTATTCCCTTGGATTTAAAACTGAAATGCCCTAGTATGAGAAAAAGTGATGGTTACTAACCCTAGGCTATGGATTTGGAAGTCATGGGACTTTGATTCAACTCTTTTGCTCTGAAGGTGTCTAATAAATGGCAACTTGAGATTACCATATATTTGCTATTTTCTTACTCTTTTTCCTTTTTAATGAGATATTTGTCGAGGCATAGTTCTGCCTTTTCAAGTAAGCATTATTGAAAAAACTCCCCTAACTTCAGCCCTCATGATTTGCATAAATAATGTCCAATCACTCAATGACATTTCAATATTTAAGAAAGATTTTAAAGTTTTTCTATGTTATATGATTTTCTGATGGTAATTTCATAAATTTTCAAATTCTTTGTTTTAGGAAAACTTTTTATATTAACACATGAAATACCACCAATCTGCTTCATCTTCTACTTCACTCAGAATAACCTGTTAAATTCTTGGTTCTATAAAATTATAATGCTTGGCTTTGAGCTACCCCTTAAAGGGTTTCATGGTCATATGATTGGGACTAAGTAGGAAGTAAACGCATCTAAGCTTAATGGTTTCTGCTTGCCAACTACATAATTATTGCCAGAAAAGCTAAAAATGTATACTATATTTCAAATATGAAAGAAGCACACAGGGAGGCAGCAGTGAGGAAGATGGAAATCACAATTGGAGGTAATAATTACTCTGAATGCCTTCTACAGAAAACATAGCATTTGGAAATTCATGGACATTCCTTTAAAACATTTAAAACATCTTTGACAAACAAACCATACATTAAGTTAAATGCTGATGACTGTACTGCCCACACACAAAAGTACCCATAATTTCTGTGAAGGTTCTTTCTATACCACGTCAAAGAAAACTTTTCCTTCACATTTGTCTTGGTGACAGAAAGTTTGGAGTAAATAATACAGAAACTTTCATTTCTCTGGCATCTAATGTGCAGTGCTATACCATATTTATTTCACAAAGATAGATTTATTTTTTTTAAACTTCAGTGCAATGGATATGCACTAAAGTTAAAAGAAAATGTGACGGTCCATTGTTAAGTAACTCACAGCATGTCAGTTTTAATTTCTGGGATCTCCCTTGGGAAAAGTGAGTCACTCTAGACATGTTCTTCAAAAATCTGATTTGGATCAATATAAGATATAGTTAAATGATTATGGCTTATTTATTATGGTGGACATTTGTTTCACATTACTTTTACCACATACTACCACATACTTCTTTTATATCCTGGACATTACTGTGAGCCACTGCTCATTTCAGTATTGACATTCCCCATTCTGCCCTGGAACCCAGAGAACCTTTCCACCGTGAACTGGCAGTATGTGAGAAATGAGGGCAAGATAAACCATATGTTTCTGTGCTTTCTGACTCCTTGTAAATGATCAATGTATATTTGTTAGATAAATGAATGATTCAATACCTTTGACTTTTCTAAAACCTACTATTCAATCCTGCGGGGCTCCACTGAAGGACATTTAGTCTTTTCTTTGCTCACTTATCATCTTCTCTTTCCAAGTATACTCCCAGGATTTTCCTGCCTGATAAATGGGAGAGCATTGCAAAGCCATCTGCCCTTTATGAATATAAAAACTTTAAGGATTTACTACATTTTTAACCAAAGAGAAGAGTCTATAGTAAGTGTTGTAGGTAATAGTGGTGCTGAAATAATTGATCCTCTGTTTTCTCTATTAATCCTATAGTGCTAGTATACTAGTTTTGTAACAAACAATATTCATCTTTTAAATAGTTGGTTTCACCTGTTTGTTATTCTGATCATGATTTAAGAAAGTGAAAGAGATACAATTAATTGAATTGTATATCCCTCAAAGATAAATTAAAATCTTAACTTCTCTACCTATGAATGTGGCCTAGTTTTAGGAGAAAAAGAACCTTTTTTATGTGTGGGTGGTGGGGAGACAGCACCGGTTAACAAGGGCATTCTAGGGTATGATGGGTCCTAAGTCTTTCTTAGTGGTGTCTTCTTAAAAAAAGAGGACAGGAAAATTGAAACACACAAAGAAAAGAACAATGTGAAGGATGCCACAAAACACCAATATACAAGTGAGGCTACCAGAAGCTAGAAAAGACAGGGAAGATGTGGGCCCCCAAAGTACACAGAACGATCATGGCACTCCCAGAGAAACCCTGGACTCAGATTTCTAGCTTTCCATACTCTAAGACTATCTATTCTGTTCTTACATGCCATCTATTTTGTAGTGCTATTATAGAAGCTCTGGGAAATTAAGACTTGAGAGGAAGGAAAAATAATCTGTCCCTACTCATATAGCAGATAGTTACTCTCGGTAAATATAGATAATATTCCTGTCTGGGAGGAGTAAATGATGATCAAAAAATTCACTTGCATAGATTTTCAAGTTAATGATTATCCTTAACTAGTGCTCAGTCCATAACATAGCACTTCTCTAAAGTCTTAATGGAGTGAGGAAAGCAAGACTAATTTGGAGCAGAAATAGAGCTGTTGAGGGAAGCCCAAGGGCTGTCTGGAAAGTAAGACGATTTTATAGACTAGCTTTTGAGGAATGCGACTATTTTGGATTATTTAGATTATTTTGGGAAAATAATCTAATCGGAGATGATCTTACAGTTTTGCTTATGGTCTTGTTGCCAGCTTAATTTCTACTTGAATCATTGCAGAGGTTTTGGGGTATTGTGGCTTCTTGTTACCAAATTGGAATAAAAACTCTTATTTAAAAACAATATCTGTTTCATGGAGTTGATCAATTAAATCTATTTGATGGAGTAACATGAATTGTAAGAACTGTAAATTAATTTTCAGGTATTATTTTTCTACTAATTTGAAAGGCTGCAAGTCAAAAGCAAGTTACAGATCATATGTAAGATTTTGGAATTCATGTATATTAGAAGAATCATGAAGAGGTAACTGGCCTCCAAAGTCAGCATAGCATAATGTCACACATTAAAAAAATAAATATCAGTTAACAGAGATGTACCGTATATACTCATTTATAACCTGAGTTTTAAATTTCAGAACATTTTAAATGCAATTTTCATTGTAAAATTAGGTGTCCCAGCTGATATTTGGGTCAGCTTATACTTGAGTATATACAGTAGTTTTCCTCTAGAAAAACTATGAGACATCGTCATTGACCAGATTATTCTAGGGAAATAGTATTTGTTTTGGGGTTAGGGGTAGATTACAACTAGGTTTCATAGTTCCATAAATGCTATATTTCATGAAATTTTGGCCTGTATTCACTCCCTTTTGTTCAAGATTCTGCCATAGAACATTTGATCAAAATATTCATTAATGTTAGATTGGCATCATCCATTTCTGATCTCATGGCAGAATAAGCTATTGTTCGCTGAGGCAATTAACTACACACCATTTCCTCCTCCTTTTTCCGATTCTTTTTCATTTCTTCAAGAGAATTGAGAGCAATTAGTGTGCCTTGGATGGTTTCTTTCGAGGTTTAATTTCTCTAGGCGCTATACATATACAATTTGTTAACAGCGATGATGTTACACAGTTTAGCAACTTTACCCTTAATCAATGTGGGTTTTATTATCACCATAAACTGAAAGTCAGTGTTTTATAAGCTGTAACCACTCCTTTCACACTTGTTTCTTGCCTCTGACAAACTTTGGTTTCTATGCACTTGTCTTTTTATGTAATTGAAGTTATATTAGAATCTGTCTTTTCTGATTGACTTATTTTGCTCAGCAAGATATCTTTTAAATATATACTTATTTTCTGTTTGTGTCCTCCAATTTTGTCAGATTATTATACATTTCACATGACAGAATTTTCAGGAAATTATAGTTGAGAAAATTCTTATCTCATATCACTTACCCCAATCTGAATAACTTCTTCACAGATGAATGATCAGTATGAATGATAGTTTACCAATAAATAATAAAAATTTATTATTTTAATAATAAATATGTTTAAAGGTTATATCTCCCAAATAAATTACATGTTTACGTTTCTATTCTTTGCACTCTCTTTATTGGTTGATTATTTAAACCCATTACTCCAGTCCTCTTCCTCCTCCTCTTCTTCTTCTTCCTCCTCCTCTTCTTCTTCATCCTCTTCCTTCCTCCTCCTCCTCCTCTTTCACAAAGCCATCTTTAACTTTCATTTTAAACACACTTTCTGTACAGGAACATAAGTAACTGTTTTACAAATGAAACTAATTATTAGAAAAAACAAAAACTAACTGGTATATGACGTAACTACAAAGGATTTTTTTTTTCCCCTTCCCTGAACCCATAGGATGTAAGCTTCAATTCCAGCGAAGCAATTTGTCACAATCTCCTTCACTTTGCATCCCACTGTTTAGAGATATTTCCAGGAGCCCTGATGTTGCTTAGCAGGGCCTGGTGTTGGCTGATGACATGAGACAAGAAAACAGTATCAAACGACGTCATCTTGCTGTGCTCTAGATGTGTTTTTTCATTGGGGCTGACCCTCTTGAATTTCTGTTGTGCATTTTTCTGTTTTTCAGTGTGGGAAACTCAGGAGTGATAAGCCTGTGGGAATAGCAGTAGAGTAATGGTGTCTGGGCATGGTTGGGAGGGGGGTAGAGAAAGGGAGCTGCTGTCAAGGAGGTCAAGAAGGAAAAGAAAGTTTTGAAACTGACTGTGGTAGCAATCATACCATACAGTTTGGTGTGATTGAACTATGGGGTGATATTTGTATGAACACGTAATACAATGGTTTTGAAAACATTAAAATAGAAAACAAATCACCGGTAATCAAAGGAAAAATACTAGAAGTCCAATTAATTTAGTAACATTATATGGCAAAACATAGTATTTGACATTAAATTGCAGTTCTGTAAATGAACATAAAATGAACAGAAGTAAAATTGGGAAGATAATTCCACCAACAAATGTATTTAAAATCATAAAACTTTCAAAATAAATTTTAAAAGGAGAGGTAAGATATCTCCAATAAAGCACTGCTGAAATGAATTTTAAAACATTTGAATGATGTGCTCTACAATTTCCATGGAGGTGAGAAATAAATATTATTAAAATATCATTTTGCCCTGCATTTATCTATAGTTGTAATCCAATGAAAACAAAATTATAACTAATTGTTTTATAGCTATCTAAAAAGTCAGATTAGTTTTGCCAATCCACTGCCACAATTACCCCCATTCCTCAAAGAATGCTGAAAAGTAATAACAGAAGTATAAGGGTTTTATTAGCAGGTTTATCCTTTTGATCTCCGAGGCTAGTCATCTCACCAATTCACTCTTTGGTAACCACTTTCTTCTTATCCTTCTATTATGGATAAAGGGAAATCACCAAGGGCTTATTTCCTATGTAGATTCCACAAATGTACTTTGGGCTACCAGTGAGGTGCATAGCTTTCTGCAAACCCAATTCTCAATATTTAGGCTATGATACTATTCCCTCTTTTGGCTTAGAAGAATATCACTTATAGTCCCTTGGTCACTGATGTTGGAGTGCTTCTTCCATGTGGATGTAGAAAACATCTCACTTAGAAGGCTGTGTGTCTGGAAACCAGATGCTATTCTATCTGATAATTGGACACCATCTCATGATTTTATCATAGCTTGCTGCTATAGCACTCATATCTTCTGTTCCCTTTCTGAAGGTATCAAGCAAGACCATTATGTAAGAACTAATTTTTCTTAGACTGGAGCTAGGATTTTGTGTGAGCTCACAATACATTCCTGAATCTGTGTTTATTTATCTGCCTTTCAAAACCTCCTTATAAATTTATATTAAAGCATTTTATAAATCATCCCCTTAGGGCATAAAGATTTTCCATTAATATTGTCATTTATTAGCTTCTGGTACTAATTTTTGTTCTTAAATATCACTTTATTTGGGGCTGTTATAACTTTTATAACAATCAAAACATCAATTGCTTTAAGCATATTTGTACATATATTGCCATCATTATTTTCAAAGCATTTAAAAAATCATTTTATTGGGGGCTCATACAACTCCCACCATGATCAATACATGCATCAACTGTATGCAGACCACATTTGCACATTTGTTGCCACCTTCATTCGCAAAACATCCTCCTTCCAATTAGGCTCCTGGTATCAGCTCCCCATATTTCCCCTCCCTCCCCACTCTCTCTCTCTCATGAATTCTTAATAAATTACAAATTGTCATTCTTTTGTTATATTGTACACTGTCTAATGTTTCCCGTCACTCATTTCCCTTTTGTCCATACCCCAGGGAGGAGATTAACTGTAGATCCCTGCAATTCGTTCCCCCTTTCTACTCTACCTTTCCTCCACCTTCCTGATATCACCACTCTCACCATTGGTTCTGAAGGGATCATCTGTTCTGAAACCCCCATGTTTCCAGCTTCAATGTACATCCCCTGATCTATACCTGGATTTATAAAGTAGAATTGAGATCATGATAATGGAGGGAGGAAGCATTTAAGAACTAGAGGAAAGTTGTTGCTACATTGTTGCTACACTGTACTTTGACTGACTCATCTCCTCCCTGCGATCCCTCTGTAAGGCAATGTTGCTTCACTTATTGATGGGATTCCAGTCCCCAATATATACTTCCCATCATTTATAATGATATATCTTTAGTTTTGATGCCTGTTACCTGTTCCCTTTGACACCTAGTGGTCATACAGGCTGGTGTGCTTCCTCCATATGGGCTTTGTTGCTTCTGAGCTGGATGGCCGCTTGTTTACTTTTATGCCTTTAAGAACCCAGATGCTATATCTTTCGATAGCTGGGCACCATAAACTTTCTTCACCATATTTGCCTATGCAAACGTTTGTTGTCAGTGATCATATCAGGAAAGTAGGCAGGCAATGTTGTGATTTTTAGTTTTTTACAGCCTGATAACTGATCCCTTTGATACCTCGGGGACACACAAGCTGGTGTGCCTCTTCTATATGGGCTTTGTTGCTTCTGAGTTAGATGGCTGCTTGTTTACTTTCAAGCTTTTAAGACCCCAGACACTACATCTTTTGATAGCTGGGCACCATCAGCTTTCTTCACCAATTTTCCTTATGCACACATTTTAAACCCAAAGGGAAACTGAACATGATAGTGGGACAAGAAGAAATAAAAAGGAAATAGAGGAAAGAACTGGGGTGTAAAGGGCATTTCGAGGGGTGTAAATACAAGCATATGCATAGGTGAATATATTTACATATGATACAGGGGATATATGGGGAAATAGATCTACATGATTACACTTATAGGGTTAACATTAAGGTATCAGATGGGCATTGGACCTCCACTCAAGTACTTCCTCAATGCAAGAACACTTTGTTCCAATTAATTGGCATTCTATGATTGTGTTAGTCTGGATGGACTAGAGAAACAAATTCAAAAACAAGCATATGTATATAAGGGAGAGGTTTACATACAAGAGGAATGGAATATTGAGAAAGCATCCCAATCCAGTCCAGTTCACATCTGTAAGTCTGATATTAACCCATATGTCCTATACCAATCCATTAGTCCTCTTCAGACTCACAAAGCACATGCAATGATGACAGGACAATCACTGGCCAGTGGGTGCATTGCCTTGTGTATCCAATGACGGTAGAAGCATCTAAGTGCTGGGAGGGGTCTTCATGTGGCTTCTCTGACTTCAAAGGTCTGGTTCTGTCAGGATAGGCCCATGTGGCTTCTCCTTCAGGATGGTTCAAAGGAAATCAGCCTTGTGTCTTGTCAGTAGAGCATATCCAAGAGACTGAGTTCATAGTCTCTCACTTTAATGAGGGAAAAATCACAAGATTTCCCAGAATCGTAGAGAAAGCCATGCCCCTACATGGTCTATCTCCAGATGGGCAGGCTAGACTCCACCCCCACAGACTCAATCATGAAATTGACATGAGTACATGGCTGCCACAATGATGCTTATTTTCTCAACACAATCACTGAAGACAAGTGTGTGCATAAGGAAAAGTAGTGAAGAAATCTGAACTAATTTTTAAAAACACTGTTGAGAGAGATATTGGGTTAATGTAGCCTAGCTCCATATTGCAGTACCAGAATTATTCACAACTATAGAGTCAATCCTTTTGTGGCTTAATGCTATTTACACAAACAATGGTAGTTGGTTGTCAGGGAAATATTACAACAATATTCACCACAAATGCCTGTCACAAGTTCACTGGGATAATATATATCTTAATACAGCATATAGGGCATTGATATATCAAGACCCAGATTGTCTGCCTCCCAACAATTCAACATCTTCTGCTTCCTAAGATACCATGATTTTTCAGTCTTAAGTTCTCAGTTTACAATTGTGTCTGAAGTAGAGTTCAGTTCATGCAGAGGATTTTCCTCATTGGATCTCACTAATGCAGCCTCTGGAGCATGCAGGGCTGGCTAAAAATCCAGGATTCAATGCTCCAGCACTCCACAGCTCCAGCCTGGGTGCTCAGGATGCACCCAGAAGCCAGAACAAGGTGGCCCAAAGTGTTTTCTGTCATTCTCTCCCCCCACCCTCCCCACTGTAGGGCAGTCCTCTGACTTTTCCTACCAGCCATCTTCTTTCTTTCTTTTCTTCTTCTTCTGATACTTTTTTTAGCATTCTATTTGGTGCTCTAACAGATATTCTGTTAAATCTATATTCTGATAAATCAAGTACAGTTGTACAACTGCTGCCATCATTATTTTTGATGCATTTTCTTTCTTCTTGAACTCCTTGATATCAGCTCCCCTTTATCCCCACTATTCCTTCCCTTACTCTTCCCCAAACCCTTAATGTATATTATTATTAATTTCCATAACATATCCTCCAATGTATCCATTCCCTATGAGTGGAATTTTATAGTCAACATTGCTATTAGTTCCAACCCCCCCCCCCCATGACTTCCCAAACCCCCAGGGAATCATTGCTCCCATTATTGCTTTTGAGGGATTTATCTATCTTGGATTTCATGCACTGAAAGATCTTAATTGTACCAATGTGTGTATGCAGGTCTAGCAAGGTTTGTGAGGTAAAATTAAGGCCATAATAGTGGATGGAGGGAATTTTAAAGAACTAGAGGATACTTGTTTTTAACCTCTGTGTCAGTCCGGGTAGACTAGAGTAAGAAATTTAAGGACACGCATATAGATATAAGGAAAGGGTTTATATAGAAGAGAAATGGGCGGCTGAGCCCCGGTGGCGTAGTGATTGTCCGCGGGACTGCGGCCCACTGGGATGGAGGTTCGATTCCAGCTCCACGGAGCAAAGGCTGGGCCTCCTACTCCCACCACCAGGGCAGTGATGCCCCCCCCCAAAAAAAAAGGAAAAAAAAGAGAAATGGGACGTTAAGAAAGCACCCCAATCCAGTCCAGTACAATGTCATAAGTCCGATATTAACCCATACGCCCAAAATCAGTCTACAAAGTCTCCTTCTGGCTCATGAAATCACAGGTCAGTGGGTGTAGAAATCTGGTGCTGGCAGGGGTCTCCCCATGGCTCTTCGCTTCCAGGGCTCAGGGTCCATCAACAGCATTCTGCTCCTGCTTCAGAGGTCTGGCTCCATCAGGGCAAAGCCGTGTGGTCTCTCCGCTGGCTCCTCCAGCTTCTCGGACACTGCCATCTTGTCTTTTTTGTGACTTATCGCCTCTGAGAATAACTCCCAACAACTGGGGAAAATAGCTTCTCATCTTCACGAGATTTCTCAGAAGTCTCAGGAGAAAGCCATGCCCACATAGAGACCTCATTGGCTACTCAATGGCTATCTCCAGATTAACAGGCTAGACTCCACCCCTACATTTCAATCATAAAATTAACGTAAGCACATGACTGCCACAACGTCATTATGTCATTTCTAAATAAAGACATTTTGCATTTAAAATGCAGATTAGCTTTCCTCTAGTTCTTTAATGCTTCCTCCCATCCACTATCATAATGTCTATTCTACCTTATAAATCTAGAACCGGAGCATGTAGCCGGGTACAAATACCACCTGGAAACAAAGAATCCAGGAAAAAGAAATGCTCAGGACCAATAATGAGAGCTGTGATATTAGGAGGGAAAGGGGAAGGTGGGAGAAGAGAGGGGGGTCATACTTCCTCCCAGGGTGATGGTCAACAGAAAAGTGGGGTGAAGGGAGACATCAGTCAGTGTACCACATAAAAATAATAATTTATAAATTATCAAGGATTCATGAGGGAGGGGGGTGGTAGAGGGAGGAGGAAAATGAGCCGTTTCCAAGGGATCCAGCAGAAAGAACATGTTTCAGAAATCACGATGACAATCAAATGTACAAATGTCCTGCCAAAAGGGATCGATACATGGATTGTGATGAGCTGTATCAACCCTCAATAATATAATTAAAAAAGGAAAGAAATAAAGAGAGTAGATGTATTGTGAAAAACATTTAAACATTAAGTACACTGTATGCAAAAAGAGAAATTAGCAACAACAACAGCAACAACAAAAAAACCCTCCACCACTCATAGAGGCATATGCACACAGGACCTGTTGCCATTGAATTGATTCTGATTCATTGATGCATAGTGACCATGAGACTGGTTGTTTGAAAACTCTCTTTGAGGGTTTTCAGCATTGTGATCTTTACCAAAGTCTGCTGCTGCCACATCTTTCTCCAAAAGGTCAGCTGAGGTTCCCTAAGCACAGCCTTTCAGGTTGTAGCCAAAGACACTGGGCAAACCAGGGCTTCTTAGATGCAGACTATTAGAAGAATGTCACAAGGTTCTTTTTCAATTTAAAGGAATAATCTATTTCTAATAGCTTGAGAGTTTTGCTATGAGTGACTATTGATTTCTTTTCCTGAAATAATTTTCATTCATCTCTCAAGAAGTTACTAGGGACCATTCATCTCTTTTTCAACTCCTTTTATGTGGCAAATTACTTATTGATCATTGACTGTTAAACCACTTTCCATTCCTAGAAGAAACTGCAAGTCATGATACATACCTTCCTGGATTTTCAATTCCTAGATTTTACTTTCTAATATTATACAAATATTTTGTCATCCATATGCATGAAGGTTAATACTTGTTTCAATTACTTTTGGTTGGGTCTTGCTATCAAGATGATGCTTGCCTGATAAATGAGTTTGGAGTTTTTCTTTTCTTTTCTTGGAAGAGAGTTCAGGACCTATTGTTGATATATATATTTCTCAAATGTTAAATCTCATTCGCCTTTGAATTTATTTGGAGTTTTGATTAAAAATTCACCTTCTTTCATGGATTTGCTCTTGGTATTAGGTGCCCCAGAGTCAGTTCCACCTCATACTAGCCCTACAGAAAAAGAAAAACAACTTCAATCCTTGGGCATCCTCACAATGGCTGTGGTCACTCTGCTAATTCATCATTTTAAATGTCTCCCTTTTTTCCCCCTGACCTTCTACTTTACCAAGCATGATATTTTTTGTAGTGACAGGTCTCTCCTGACAATATATTCAAGGTATGCTTCATCATCCTTACTTCTAAGGAGCACATGACTTGCATTTGGCTAGTAGTTCTTAACTTTCCTAATGCTGTGACTCTTTAATACAGCTGCTTAATAAATAAATAATGGAATTTTCCATAAAAAATACAGTTCCTTATGTTGTGTTGACCCACCCCCAACTATAAAATTATTTCCATTGCTACTTCATAACTGTAATTTTGCTACTTTTGTGTATTGGGCTTCTCCTGTGAAATGCTCATTCGACCCCCAAAGGGTGTGACCCACAGGTGAAGAACTGCTGGGTTAGGCAATCAATCTTTCGTACTCAAACTAATATCCTTACTCTTCAATGGTTTCAGGATATCTTGTAAAGAGATTTGTACATTTCAATACATCATTTCATTTATCACCTGACGCTTCCACCAGCGTTGTTTATTGATTCAAACAGGTAAAATTTCTCCATTAATCATAATGCTGTTTACTGATAAATTGTGAAGATTTGGTTTACTTTACAGTTCATTGCAACTTATACTGGATGTAGTCCTTGATCTTTATCAGCAAGTGCTTCAGAGATTTGCTTTATGTAAGCACAGTTAGGTCATCTGAATATTGAAGCTTGTTAATAAGCCATCCTAAAGCTTCATTCTTATACATAAGTCCAGTTTCTCAGATCATTTGTCCAGCAAATTGAATAAGTATGAGGAAAGGATACAATCCTGATCTGAAATCATGCAATATTCCCTTGTCCTGTTTGTCGAACTCCTTCCTGGTGCATGTACAGGTTTTGAATGAGCACAATGAAGTGTTCTGGGATTCCCACTCTCCCCTACGTGGTTTGTTCACCTCCACACAGTCCAATGACTTTGAATAGCCCAAACAACATGAGTAAACATTTTCTCTGATAATTTCTACTTTCAGCCAAGACATATCTAGCAGAAACAATATCTTTCACTCCACATTCTCTTCTGAATCCAGTTAAATTTCTGTCAGCTTCCTGACAGCATACTGCTGAAAGCAGTATGGAAATGGGTACACAGAAGGTTTCTCCCAATCAGGTGCAAAGGTAAGCTGTTTTTCAAATGTTTGGGGACTAACTAGGGAGTGCTTCCAGTATTGCATCATCTTTTTGAAACATCAATATATAAAGCCATATTTTTGCTAATTTCTTCAATGTAGCTTGGATTTTTTCCTCTAGTACTATTAGCTGTTGATCATAAATTACTTCTTGAAATGGTGAAATGTCTACCATTTCTTTTGGTACAGTGACTCTGCATATTTTCTTTTTAATTCTTGGAAACCTTCCTATTTTGTTCTATATTTTGCCATTATAAAGCTTCCAAATTGCATCTTGGGATTGGTTCCTCCTTTTTTTCCCCTCCCACCCTCCTCACCCTCTTGACTCCATGATAGATTGTAGATTGTTAATTATTGTTAGTTATTTTCAACTTTCACTCTCCCTTCCCTTCTGGTATCTGTTGTTCTTCCCCCTGACTGTAGGGACAAGTGATTATATGGTTATATGATTTGATTGTGATTTATGTCCCTCTCTTCTCTCCCCACTTCTTTCCCCCTTTCCACTACCATTTTGGTATTTCTATTCCCACTCCTGTTCCTGGGTTTCATGTGCTGTGAGTTTATCTCTTGTCAATACTTATGTACAAGCTCCCGCCTAGTCTGGATTGGAAGGTGCCAATGAGGTTGTGAAATCGGGGGTGGGGTGGGGTAGGGAGGCGGGAGGGAGGCGGGAGGATGCGAGGGAGGAATAGGGGGGATGGTGAGGAGGCCTCCAGGAAACAGAGGTATACGGCAGACCCATTAGTGCTCTAGTGCAACCCTTGACTCGTTGCCTCCCTGCGACCCCTCTGTGGGGTGTTGCTCCCTTGTCCATAGATGGGCTTTGGGTCTCTACTGGGTGAGAATGGGAGAAGCTTTGATTTTTTTTTTGTACAATATGCTGAACTTTAATAGAACTAGCTAAACATCAATTGTGATAAAATACCATACTTCATATTTTGTGGCTGACATTGATTTAAAAAGATACATATAGTCTCTATTGGTAGGAATGTAAATTAGAAGCATTAGAATTTTTTGACAGAAATTTAATAACCTACCAAAAACCTAAAAGTATTTGTATTTGTGATTTTTTTAAAAGATGAAATAGATCAATGTGCATATACTTATAGGCTTAGAATTAGGACACCAGATGGGCATTGGACCTCAATCAGGTACTTCCTCAGTGCAGGAACATTTTGTTCTATTAAATTGGCATTCCTTGATGTGCAGCTCCCTGACACAATCACAGAAAACAAATGTGTGCATAAGCAAATGTGGTGAAGAAAGCTGATGGTGCCCAGCTATCAAAATATGTAGCATCTTGGATCATAAAGCATTGAAAGCAAACAAGCAGCCGTCCAACTCAGAAGCAACAAAGCCCACATGGAAGAAATACACCAGTTTATGGGACCAAGGGATACCAAAAGAATCAATTATCAGCCTTCAAGAACTAATAATCATAACATTATATACTCACTTTCCTGATCACTGAAGACAAATATGTGCATAAGTAAGTGTGGTGAAGAAAGTTGATGGTACCCGGATATCAAAAGATGTGTGTCTGTGCTTTTAAAGACATAAAGGTGATTAAGTGGTCATCTAGCTAAGAAGCAAGCCCATATGGGTGAAGCAGAACAGTCTGTCTGACCATGAGGTGTCAAAGGGATGTGGTATCAAGCATCAAAGACCTAAAAAATATATCATTATAAGTAAGGGGGAGTTCAGATTGGGGATCCAAAGCCCATCAATAAGTGAAGAGACATCCTCTTACAGAGGGGTTGTAGCAAGGAGATGAGTCAGTCTAGGTGCAGTGTAGTAGCAATGAAATGTTCTCAAATGCTCCCTCCCACCAACTATCATTATCCCAATTCTGCCAGACAGATTTGGCTAGACCAGGGGATGCACATTGGAATCGAAAACGTGGAAATTTAGGATAGATAATCCCTTGAGACTAGCATGGAGTGGTTACACTGGAAGAGTGGAGGGATGGTGGAGTAGAAAGGGGGAACAAATTTCTCAGATCTACATGTAACCTCCTCTCTGGGGTGTGCACAACAAGGGGGGGTGGTGAGTGAAGTGACACATTAGACAGTGTAAGATATGAAGAGGTAATAACAATTTTTAAGTTATTGGAAGTTCATGGGGAAGGAGGAGGGGGAAGAGGAAATATGGTGATTTGGAATTTTAAAAATAAAGAACTAGAGGGAAAAAAGAAACATGGAGACAAATATGAATGCACATGGTTAGACTGGGTAATAATGTATTCATCTTGCATTTCTTGATTGGGATAACTGCATTAGAGTTGTACAAAAGAAGGTTATTATAAATTATTACAAAATGAAATATCTGTGGGGTATGGTGTCTCCATCTTACTTTCAGATTGACAGAAAAATGTTATTGTTATAGATATAGCTATATAGGAAAAGGAGAAGGGGAGGCACAGAGAAAGAAGCAGAAACAGAAATTGAGAATTGAATATAGTAAAATATTAACAATTGGAGAATCTGTAGAATGGGTATATGAGAGTTCCTTTTACTTTTTCATTGTCAGTAAATTTCAGAGTTTATTAAAAATAAAAAAAGATAATTGTATTGGGGGCCCATATAGCAATCCATATATCAATTGTATTGGCATATTTATACATATATTGCCAATATCATTTTCTAGACATTTACTTTCTTTTTGAACCATCACCTCATCTTATCCCCCCCACCCCATGACCCCTTTATATTATAAATTATTATTATTTTAATATCTTACAGTGACCATGTTTCTGTTGTATGTCCCACAATGAGGGTAGTGGTGACAGTGGTATAGTTGATGGATATACTCCAATCATTTTGATCAGTTTCCCCTTCCACTTTATTCAACCTTAAAGGCATGTGCAACTGGAAGAGCAGGGAGATCAGCATGTCTATCTGTTGCCTAGTGCCTGTTAAGCAACCCTTGCTCCTATTCCTCTCCTTCCTATCTGTCTCTTGAAACCACAAGCAAGCCGAGTTTTCACTTCTGAGCTAAGTATTCTAAAGAAAGAGGCCAATCTTCACTCCTTGTTTGACATATACAAAAATAACTTTAATTTCCATTCTACTTGGATAATGACCTATAAGCCACTGCCTCCAGCTCCATGCAGGGGCAATAATCAAATTAATTTATCATAATGTAGAATATTCTGAGGATCGCTCTGAAGAATGCTTTTCAGATTTTCTGTTTTCTTTTGTACTTGCAGGACTGGGTTACAATAAAATTTGTCCCCAGCGTGTAGAAGAGTTAGTTCACAATAACCAACAGCATTTAGCACTTAATTGACCTTTGGCCAAACTCTGGGTATCTGAGACAGATTCTACTTAATAATTTAGGTGTGGTCATTTTAAAATTAAATTGAAAAGACCTTTGAATACCTTATATATATATATTTCTAGGAAATATACACGTTGCTGTACTTCAAACGTACATTCTTCTCATATAATAGCATTTGGCTCATTTTTGACTATAAGCGATCATTTGCATTTGTGGCAATATCCTGACATTTCTAATTTGCTAGCATAAGTGGAAATGTTCAAGCATCAACTCACAGTTTGTTCCTATTATGAAATTGCTTCTATAAGGAAAAATCACATTAATTCAGTATAAAGAGAGTGTTTGGATTACAGAGAAGTTTGGGGGAAAGAATCCAAGGGAAACTACCCAAATTTCTATGCTGCCAAGAAACTAGTAGCAAAAAAGATATGTTGGTGTAAAATAGCTTCATATGCTCCAAAAATAATTCAAATGGCTATGAAGCCATATAAAATCATAACCTTGAAAAGGAGTATTTCTGCTATAATTAATATAAATATTCATTATCTTTTATGAAATACATACGTGCAAACACATTATTTACCCAGTTAATATTTATTATGTTCTTTTTATAATAGGCTTTACTAGTGACTATAACATCTACTATTACAAACAAAATTGGCAAAATTCTAGCCACAAATAATTATACAGCTTAGAAGAAAAGACACCAATAATTTTAAGTATGACAAGTGACATGAGAAGAATTCAAAGCAGAACTGATAATGTTGAAGATCTTATTTAATTTGAGAGACAGGGTTTCCTACAGGGCTTCCTGAATTAGAGGATATTTAAGATTATTTTTGAAAAAAATGAAGTAAGTGAATGTTAGTCTTATATGTGTGATGCCAGAAGATAGGAAGAATATTACAGAGGATCCATAAAGTTAAAGAACTTATTATGGCTGGACCATAAAAAGCTAATCAAGGGGGGTGGGGAGAAGAAAGCATAGAAGTAGATTAGAGGTAGATAAAGACAGAATAGAACATGAAGGACCATGTAAATCATGCCAAAGCAATCTGGTTTTATCTAAGTCCTATAAGAAAGTAGTCCTAATCGCATCCTGGGCTTGGTTTGGCCAGCTAGCCCCAATCATTGGCTATCATGAAGTTTGACAGCCTAGGAAGCTCTATAAAATGGCTTTGAGTCTGAATCGACTCAATGATGGTGGCATTGACTTTGTTTGGTTCTATAAGAAACAACTGTTGGGCTAAAGTGATAGCCATAGTTGTGAGTTTTTTGTGTGTTTTAAAATTTCCTTCTGCCAAAGAAGGAGTGTGTTATACCAGGTAGACTAGAGAAACAAATTTCATAGACACACAAATGGATATAAGGAAAAGCTTTATATATAAGAGAAACAGGACATTGATAAAACATCCCAGCCCAGTCCAGTTCAAAGTCATAAGTCCAATATTAACCCATATGCCTGATATCAGTTTTTAAAGTCTCCTTCCATCTCATGAAGTCACAGGCCAGTGCGTACAGAATCCTGGCGCTGGCAGGGGTCTCCACATGGCTCCTCCCTTCCAGGACTCAGGGTCCATCAACAGCATTCAGTGGTGGCAGAAGCAACTCATCACTGGCACAGGTCTCCATGTGGCCGCCCCAGCTTCAGAGGTCTGGCTCCATCAGGGCAAAGCTGTGTGGTCTCTCCGCCGGCTCCTCCAGCTTCTCGGACACTGCCATCCTCTCTTGTTCATGATTCATCGTCTCTGAGACTAACTCCCAACAACTAGGGAGGTAGCTTCTCATCTCCACGAGGGAAATATCGCGAGATTTGCCAGAAATCTCAGGAGAAACCCTTGCCCACACAGAAGCCTCACTGGCTATTCAATGGCTATCTCCTGATTAACAGGCTAGACCACCCCTACATCTCAATCATGAAGTTAACATAAGCACATGACTGCCATAAGGAGAAAGAATGAAGAAGGTAAGAGTGGAAATAATGATCCTGAAAAAGAAGGGTACTGACTTGACTTGAACTAGGTGACAGTTGTAATCGAGAAATGTACACCATTCAGAGAGATAATTATGTAATCTTGATGAGAGCCAAGGTGTATTGGTGATGGAATGTGAACCACATCAAATTTCTTTGAACTGGTTCAGTCACAGCTGATCAAGTGAAACCAGAATAATTCAGAAGATTGAAAATTTAGTTAATTCGTAATTTTAAGGAGACTGAAAAAAACTATAGGTTAAAGCTTTGGATAGAAGTCTCAAAAAAATATAATGAACCCTTTTAGGAGTTGAATGCAAGACATGGAACTACCGCCAGCATTGTGGAGAGAAGCACCTACTGAAAGAGACACATTTAGCCATCATCTTAAAATTGGGCACCACTGTTTCTGATTCACATGGTCAAGAAATTTTTGATTGGTGTGCAATCCACATGATGCCTTTATTTTCTAAGAGGGAATAGGAGCTTCTAGAAAGGCTATAATCTGTAATTTTACCTGTTTCAAACAGTGCTTCAATTCACTCTTATTTAAAAATTTGAACCATTCCAGTGTCACTTTGTCAGCTATTACTGAGCCAAGATAAATTGGTTCAGAGTCCTCTGTCCCCCTCCTTCTCTCTGTGTTAGGTGGATTCTGGGAACCTGATGGATGACAATGCTCTTTACTAGTAATTTGAAGAATTACTGAGCTATTACAATGAGTTTTAGTTTCTGATATATAATCCAATAATAAAACATACAACAGCAAGAATTTAAAATTTTAAGAAAAACATTGTTGCGGGCTGAGCCCCGGTGGCTTAGTGGTTGTGCGCGGGACTGCGGCCCACTGGAGCAGAGGTTCAATTCCAGCAGTGGGGCTGGGCCTCCTACTCCCACCACTGGATAGCAGTGATGCCCCCCCAAAAAACAAACAAACAAACAAACAAACAAACACATTGTTGCTAAAAATGATAGAAAATCTTATAAAACATAAATACTATCATTTAAATGTATTGGCTTTTTTTGGAGGGGGTTGTTTGTTTTAACATATCATCTATCCTGGTACATACTTTTCTGAAGGCAGTATGTTCATCTCTCTAAACATTCCCTGAATAATTCTGGACCCTTCTTTAATTTAGACCATGTCAAAATGACAGTCAGTTTTGGCATAAGTGAGGAACCAAATCATGTTAATTTTAAATGTTCTTTGAGTTTGGAGACCAAAAAGAAGTCTGGAGTGGGAAATCTATAGGGTGAATGGGGTTAATATTTTCCATGAAATACTCATACTACAATTCTTGTTCATCTTGAAGAGGATGGCAAGGAGGTCGGGGAAATCCTTGATACAACATTGAGGACATATTTCAATTTTCTTTACTTTTTTTGGTTAAGTTTTAAAAATATTTTATAAGAAGCCTTCATGATTATCCCGTGTTCAAGAAAATTTGTCAAGACTGCTTCTGTGGAACTCCCAAAAGAAACTGTCATAATCTTTTGAGTTGATCATTCTGCTTTGACCAGGTTTTTTAAAACTAGTTTTATTGGCATAAAATTCACATATGGTATCATTCAATCTGATAGATCCTTCATATTAAAAAGAGCTTTATAGTTATCACCCTAATCGACTGTATAAAATTTTCTTCTTTCTTGTACTGTTATTAGCTCCCCATTTTTCTCCAACTTCCACTGTCATACTCCCAAAAAAGCATCATTGCAGTCACTGCCTCTATAGATGTACCTATCTTGGATTTCATATACAGGAAAACATGCAACAGCAACAATATCAATTTTATAGAGAAAAGCCTTAATTGAAAAGAAAATTTCCACTACTAAAAATTAGAGCAAATTTAAAATGCGTCAAAATGGTAGATAATGTGATAAAATGTTAATTCTTAACCTCATTGTATCTGTAGTTACTAGCTTTCCATTGCACTCTGCATGATAGCAATGATACTAATATTCTTAGTCTCTTATTTACAATTCCTTGGATCACACAGACTGGTGTTCTTCTTCTATGTGAACTTGACTGCTCAGATAGATACCTGTTTCCTTGAAAACAAGTCTTTAATACCTCAGATGATATTCTTTCTGGTAGTTGGGCACCACCCAGCTTCTTCTATCACACTTTTCTATCACATTTTTATCGTCAGTGATCACAACAAGGGTGAGCATCAAACAGGGCCAAGTCATTAGAATTAATGGCTCTTAGATTGAGGCTAGAATTAAGTGCAACCACCAAATCCACTTATATATCTATAGTTTATGTATGTCTCTGATTCATTTTAATGTTTTTTTTTTGGCATCACCGCCCTCTGGTAGTTGTGGGAACTCTGATTCATTTTAGAGTTGTGGTTCTGAACTTTCCTAATACCATACTTCTTTAATACAGTTTCTTGTGTGGTTGTGACCACTCCCAGCCATAAAATTATTTCCGTTGCCACTTCATAACTGTAATTTTTCTATTGTCATTAATCTGGTAACCCTGTTAAAGGGTTGTTTGCCCCCCAATGGGGTCATCACCCACATATTGATAACCACTGCTTTAGAGACATCATCATTATTTTATGTTAGAGAGCATTATCAATAATTCCTCTGGGGCAGAAGGTAATTCTACAGATACTAATTTAGCCTGAAGTTTAAAATATAAAACACTGTGATAGAAAGAAAATTATACTAATCTAGGCCAACTGCAAACCAAAATATATGAATCTTTTACTTTTAGAGGTTAAACTCTTGAGTGACTGGATACTATTTACAATGAGTCTGTGATAAAGAAAAACTTTTAGTAACATTTATTCACAAAGACAGAATCATGCTTATCAGATTAATATATGGCATAGTAAAGTAAAGAGGTCATTAAGCAGTGATGGTTCTTGTGTCATTATCAATTTTGGTTTTAGAATTCTTTATTATTGTAACCTGAGGTTTGACAACACAAAGACTGTGTGGATCATAACAAATTATGCAAAAAATTGTGAAGAATGAGAATTCTAGGCCATTTAATTATGCTCTTGGGGAAATTGATCATAGGTTGCCAAATTTATCTGGCTGACTGGCCCTTTCCAGAAAAATATTGCGCAGTGCAACCTGACAATTAAAAAATGTTGTACTATAATCCATAATACATGATAAAATGTAGGTATCTGCTTTTGCTGTCCTCTCTCACTGAATCATTCCAGAACCACCACTGCCCCTAAGGGGTACAATATCCCACTTTGGGAAACACTGTTGTACATAGGACCAACAAATGAGGCTATCTGTAAAGAATAAGGCTGTGCTTTGCATATACTCTGTGGTTTAAAATCAGGAAATGTTTGCTTCAGGGTTTTATCATGTTCCCATATTTATTCATTCTGTATGTTGAGCAAATTGTCTGAACAATTAGACAATAAAAAGAACACAACATCAGTAGTGAAGACTCTTTAAGCAACTGTAAAATGCAGATGATATAACTTTCCTTACTGAAAATGAAGCTTTCCTGATGAAAATCAAACACTATAGTCTTCAACATGGATTGAAACTAAATAGAAAGAAAACAAAAATTGTCATAGCTGGAGCAATTAGTAATATCATGATAAATACAGAAAATATGGAAGTTGCAGAAAATTCCATTTTATTGGAGGCACTATCAAATTCATGAAACAGTAGTTGAGAAATGAAAGAACAAATTCCATTGGGCAAATCTGCAAAAGATCTAATTGAAGTGTGAAGAAGTAAAGATCTCAGTGAAAGAATAGGGTGATAATGACTTCAGTCATTTATAGTTGCCCCAGATGTATGTGAATGCTAGAAAATGCAAAATTATATGGACTGAAGGATTCATGCATGTGAATTATCTTGTATGAGTAGAGAATATTGACAATCTCTTAGATTTTCATAAAAACAAACTGTGGTAAACTGAGGGACTGGATGAAAATGTAATGTAGCTAAATCCTTTATGCTCATAATTATTGATCTGGAAAGTCCACTGCTGTAGGGGAAGACTGTCCTGGTTAATATATATAAATAAATCTTAATTCACATTGTCATGACTCATTCCTTTGGGGGGGGGGTTATTTATAAGGGAACTGTTATGAAAGAATTACCATAAAGCATGACTCTGTCTTTCCATTCACTATGGCTGATGGTTGTCTGTAGATAAGAGCAAGCAGGTTGCACAGCCAACACACCTTCAAATGTAGCAAACTCTGTTTTTCATTTCTCTTACTGATAATGATCAGAGATTCCTATCCCTCTCAGGGGCTTTGAGGTCAACTAGAACTTGGTCAAGATAGTGATTAATCTTATTGTTTATTTTGCTACTTGCATTTTATGTTACTCCTTGATTATATGTTCATATATGACATGCATGCTTTTGTAAAGATCTGTAAGTCCATTATATAGCCATTGGAAAATACATTTATTTTCTTGGTCCTGACAAAGAAACCAGCATTATATTCCATAATGTAAAAGTTGCTCCTCAGAAACCATTTGATTTTTGGGGACCCTGTATTCCAACAACAAGTAGGTTTATTATCAAAGATATACAACCAAAATGCTTCTTAGAATAGAGAATGGCAAGATTTCTTCTCACATAATTAGGCATGTTATTGGGAATAACCTATCCCTCAACAAGGATCAAGCAGAGAGTCAGTACTGAAAAGGAAGATGTCACAGATGGATTGGCATAGGGGCCGCAAGAAGAGGCTCATACATGGCAAAGTATGTAAGAATGGGCTGGATTTGAGAGTGTCTTATTCTGTTGCACATGGGTTTCTATAAATAGGAAATGACTTGAGATCACTTAACTACAAGAGCATTAGGTTTTTCTCCACTTCCCCTCTGTGATACGTAGGTTTTATGTCAACCTCCCTGGGCCAGGATTCTCACATAATGTGATCTAACATGGTGTAATCAACTTCACGATGGAATTTTTCTGTGAGGAGCCAAACATTTATGGGAAAACAAAGGGTACACTGCTGTCCCCTATATCTAGTCACAACCTAGATACAATTGAAAGGAGCCTTCATGAGGGCATAGCCTACTCTAAGGATGAGTAGACACTGTGATGAAACTGGCCCAATTCTTATTGGAACAGTTTTCCCATCTGGCTCATCAACTTACCAACCCTAGGAGATATCAGAATTTGGCCATCTTGGCTAGCATCTTTTGATTGATCCAATCATAAACCTTCAAAATCTAGAACATTCAAGGAAGTTTAGTCAATAGAACTATAATTCAAACATCCACAAACTACAAAAATTGTTGTTTTTAGGTGCCATCCACTCAGTTACATGGT
Organism: Nesogale talazaci; assembly: GCA_004026705.1. Lineage (NCBI taxonomy): Eukaryota > Metazoa > Chordata > Mammalia > Afrosoricida > Tenrecidae > Nesogale > Nesogale talazaci. The sequence goes on from PVJH01006898.1 coordinate 52,960, forward strand.
ACAATGAATCTGTGTTCTGCAGAGCAAAACACTGCCTAGTCCATTGTGCCAGTCTCACAATTGTGCCTATGTGTTAGCTCATCGATGTAGCCACTGTGTCAACCCAGGTGTCAAAAGCCATCCTCTTTATAGTGACCCTTCTATTTTACAAAGCATGATGTTCTTCTTTAGAGACTGATCTCTCCTGACAACATCCAAAACAGGAGACAAAGTCTCATCACCTGTGCCCTAAGAAGCATTCTGGCTGTGCTTCATCTAAGATAGATTTGTTTGATCTTTTAACAATCCATGACACATTCAGTATTCTTTTATTAGCACCATAATTCAAATGGAATCCATTCTTCTTCAGGCTACGTTAATTAAATAAAACTTTCACATGATACAAGACAATTGAAATATTATGGTTCGCGTAAGACCGCCCCAGTCTTAGTCAAGTAACTTCCTTGTTTTCAACACTTTAAAGAGATCTTGTGAAGCAGATTTAGCCAGTGCATTGAGTCATTTGATCTCAAGAATTCTCCCAAGATCTTTCATGGATTCAAGAAAGACAAAATCCCTGGCAACTTCAGTCTTTTCTCCATTTCTTATGAATTGATAAAAGGAGAAAACTTACTCACTCAGTTGTAAGGATTTTGTTTTCTTTACATTGAGTTGTAATCCATACTGAAGACTGCAATTCTTGATCTTTACCAGGAAGTACTTTAAGTTCTTTTCAGCAAGCAAAGTCATGTTATCTGCATATGAATGGTTGTTATTAAGCTTCCTGCTCCCTTCCAATCCTGATGGCACTTCTTCATATAAACATATATATGACAATTCTTCATATAAACCAACTTGACAGCTTGCTCAGCATAAAAATTGGATAATTATGGTGCGAGGATACACATTTCCTGTTCATATGTATATATGCAAAGCAATGATATATATTATAAATGCACATGTCACTGTTTTTGTTTCTGCAGGGAATTCAGGCTAACATATCTGCTTCATGTTGCTATGAGTAGGTGGTCATTTAACTGAAGGACTAGAACTGCACAGGTACAGCTCTATACAAAGTACCGAGGCACCAAGCCCACTGCTTTTGACATGAAATGACCTACATGTTTCCGGCCTGACTGGTGAAGTCCTCAGGGTAACAGATCCAAAATGAGTAACATAAACCATTTGGGTTTTGGTTAAGAACATGTCTTTTTAAGATTTTTTCGAAGTTATGATTTAACACATTAAAGATCAGATACTTTAAAGTCAAGAAATTAAAAATCAAGTAACCAAAATGATGTGAAGGGGTGGGGAAATAGTGGAGATCCAAAACTCATCTGCAAGTTAACACATTAAAGACCCAACAAACTCGGGATCTGCCCATAATGTGTTAAAATCATTTAAATAGTTGAAATATTTCTAGGTGAAATGCCTAGCTGTCCTTAGAAGTAAGCTAATACAGTTTTTCTTCGACAGTATTCTCAACATGCATTACATTATAATATTTATTAGAATATTTCAGTGAGCTGCACATCACTGGGGAGGTGCAGGATTTACAGGATATTAACATTTAACTGCACTAGAGTATAGCAGTTTTCTTTTTCAAAATGATTACAGTTTATAATGCTAATCACATAATCTCATTTTAAAAGATCACTAACGTTATATTCACTGAGTTCTGTTATTCTAGTTTTTGCAGAGGAAAAATATGGGAAATACAAGCTCTAATTTGTTATTATGCGGGATACTGTATCACCATTCAGGAAACATTTTTTACTTGTGTATTCTCATTGCAAGACTTTAAACAGGAAAGAAAAACCCTGCCGGCATGAATCTATGCCAACTTGTGCTGACCTTTGAGGACAGGGTAGAACTGGCCAGGGTCCTGTGATTTTCTGAGACTGTACCTCTTTATGAGAGTAGAATGCCCCTTCTTTCTACTGCTTAGTTGCTGGTGGTTTTGAAGTGCTGTCCTTTTGGTTAGCAGTTCAACAAGTGACCATTACACCACTAGGGCTTCTGCCTGGCCCAGACAGTGGAAAATTTGTTTATCAATGAATTGCTTTAATCTGCAAGTAAACTAATACTGAGCTAAAGTGACAAATTCTAAAGTTCATTAACTGATATAAAAATAAGCTTATATCTAATTGGTCCTAGGTTGTGTTAATTTCATTGGAATGCTATTAAGGACCAGGGAGTTTCCATGTTTTCTATATTCCACTTTTGCCAAATGAGTTTCAGCTCTCATATGCACCCTCTTATGAGTACTAAATAATCAGGAGGCAACAGGTATATCTTCACACAGTCACATCCCAAAGCAGGTTATGTCTCTAGAAGGGATCTTCAAACTTTTTAAACAAGGGGCCAGTTCACTGACCCTCAGACCGTTGGAGGGCCTGACTATAGTTTAAAAAAAAAAGCTATGAACAAATTCACTGGGGCCCGGGATGATAGGCTGCTAAGGCTGCTAAGGGACCAGACACCCCGTTTTGGGCGGAACAGTTCCGATTCTAAACAATTTTCTCGGCGTCCCACAGCATTTTAAAAAAGTCCCGATTTGGCGAAACAATGCAAAAGAAGGGAATAAACCCCCTCCACCCCACTCACCCCACCCCCATGGTGTCCCGCCTTACCAATGTTAAAATCTGATCACCTTATAAACACCCAGTGGGTCGGATAAATGTCCTCGGTGAGTTGCATGTGGCCCTCGGGCCGTAGTTTGAGGACCCGTGGTCTATATAATCAAGAAGGAATACCTTTACCAGAATCTCCCAGCAGACTTGGGATAAGGGTCGTCTGGCAACCCTGGGCTATGCACCCATGCCTAGAAGAAAACAATGCCCTGAAATCAAGAGCCTAGCAGTTCCGTAGAACAATGTAGGGAAAAGGCAGTCCCGATTTTAAACAAATTTTTTTCGTGTCCTGCAGCGTTTTTAAAAAGTCTCGATTTTTGGAAAGAATGCACGACAAACAAGGGAATGGTGAGAGAAAGGGAAGGGAATATACCCCCTGTAAACCATTCCCCACCCCCCACCTGCCCTCCACACACACACCCCTGTCAATGGTGTCCAGCTTTACCAATGTTAAAATCTGGTCACTTTAAGCCATAGGCCAGAAAAGGGTGGTACACTGCACAAGCTCAGGCTTCCAGCCAGGAGGACTGCACCTGGATTGATCTACCTAGATCAGGTGAATTGAGTCCATGGAATCGACCAGGGTCGTCCACCACACCTCCCTGCTGAAGAGCCCAGAAGGCCAAAGGTTGGGCTCTGGCCTGCTCTTTCCCAGTGGCTGTGATCAATCTAGCACAACCCAGCTGCAGTTTTGAGCTGACCCACGACTTTCCCTGAGCAGATCTGGGCAGACAGACAGGGCTGAGGGACTCTGTGGGTGCCCCGGTAAACCTGAAACTCCTTCCAGCTTTCATAAAACTCATTTGGATCACAATCCAGGCTTTGGCGTGAATTCTTCCTCACGCAGAGCCAAGGTCCTTGACTCTCCTTGAGGCACCTACCAGGTATATACAAAAACAAACAAACAAACAAAAATAACAGTGAAGGAACCACCTGGATCTAAGTTTCACTGTCCAGTTATTTTGTCAGACTACTGCTTTGTAGAGAGTCAGAAATATAGTAGTATCTGCTGTTGGTCAAAAGAAATTCCTACATTAGAGTTGACATGTTAAGATGAGGGGGTTGTTGGGGGGGGCTAGTGCAGATTAACGTTCCATTTTTAAACAACACAAAAATACTACTTTTCTAGCATTCTTCCTAGAGATGAAGTCTCCATGTTCCAGGAAATTCTCCCCAACTTGCTGTGCTGTCAATAAATGTGTTTTTCATTATGGTTTGTGTTTAGTGGTTTGTTTAGTGGTCACTCTTTTGTTTGCTAATTGTAAGCTTCCCAGTTAAAAGACCACCAGTCTCTCTTCAGGAGAAAGATGCAACTCTCTTAAAGAGTTCCAGTTTGGGAAGGGCACAATAGTAGCGTGCCTTATGAATTGGCATCAACTCTATGGCAGTGACTTAAGTTTTTGCCTTTTTTCTTGAATAAATAAGCATGCTTCCTTTTCATTAATCCTTAGGCAGTTTTCCCTTTGAGCTCCTGCTGTTGTGAGAATCCAATCCACATTATATAAATGGACCTCTAGGCTACTACTTTGTAGCAGATATATACTTTATTTAAGATGGAAACTTCTCTAAATTTGACATAATATAAGCATAGTCATAGTTTTTTGAAATGTTTGTTCTTCTAAAAGTGTTTCTCATTCTAGGAACTTTTGTTTTTAATTCAAATGAGTGAATTCAAGCTAACATGCCTATAACACAAATGAAAATAATATTTAAGGGTAGTCCAAAGTCTATTTAAATTAATGAGTTTTAAAACCTAAATTCATTTTCTGTCCTTCTTCTTTATTCATTGCCAATTGGCCTTTACCTAGCTTCACAGCATTTTCATTCAATTCAATTAACTTCCAGGTAAAAGTCCTGTAGTAAGCTCTGTAGGAATGTGACTTAAATCCCTTTTTGACTTGCAGGAAATGTATCATAAACAAATAAGACAAGTAGATAATTATAATGCAAGAAATGAGCTGTATACTTTTATATGCACATTAGAAAGAAGCAGCCAGTTTTCTTTTTTAGGACCTAGACAGATTTCGTAGAAGAGATGTTTATACATTTGCCTTGTAAGTATAGACTATCCCCCAAAACATTGTGTTTCAAGCTAGCCTTGAAGTGTTCTTGACAATGAATATGACATCATTTCTCTTGAATTTGTGTTCTAGACTATAGGATCTGAAGAAGAGAAAATGCACAGAATGGAGTCAAGAAGCAGTCAGGGAGAACTAGACTATAAAGTCAAGTTTGACTAAAACTAAGATGGGATTTATCAAGGTGTCATTTCTCCTATATTCAAAACCTCATAAAACAGGGAAACAACGAGTTATTAAATATACCTTGCTGCCATTAATTGAAATGTGTTCTAACAAAACCATAACAAATAAGCTTAAACCTAATGACCCTAAATTACAAAAAGAGCAGGCATGTTTTGTTCTTGGATATTAACAGGTTAGTTCTCACTCACAGCAACTCTATGCACAACGGAATGAAACACCATGCAGCTTTGCATCCTCCATACCTTATTCTGATTTTTGAACCCATTGCTGCAGCAACTTTGTCAATGGTGTCAATTCATCCCATTGAGGGATTCCTCTTTGTCACTGCCTGTCTATTTACCAAGTGTGACTTCTTTCTCTAGGGATTGCCTGACAAAATGTCCAAAATATTTAAGAGAAAATTTCCATCCTTCCCTTTAAGTAACATTCTGGCTGTAATTTTTCCAAGACAGATTCGCTTGTTTGTTTTTGGCAGTCCATGTAACTTTTAATATTCATCAGTGCCATAATTCAATGAAACACATAGGGGAGACAGGTGTCATGGAGTAATCTTCACAAAGCCCAGGCATCCAAAGTCACCAAGGAATGCCCAGGACTAAGCAAAAACATCTACACCCAGGGATGGGGAACCTTTTTTCTGCTATGGGTCATTTTGTCCACTCTGCTCCTCAAATATTTAATCAACTCACCTTAGTGTGATGGCTGGAACTGCTGCTCTTTGATGAGGCTCATGTGTATGGGTTTAAAGCGCATCCTAATTTATTAAGTTGCTTAGTAACAGGAATATTATTGATAATGACCATTGCATAGCGAAAGGTGGTGGCATTTTGCTTCTGTGATTCTCTTTTTCTACATGTGTTACTACCAACTCTGTTTTCAATTGGCATGCTCATTTTAAACATATACTCACATTTTCTGTTTAAAGAATTGGACAGGGTCGATTATTCAGACTCATCATGCTCAAGAGAACAATATGACAGTGCTTACCTAAAGGCTAACACTCAGAAACCCTGCTGGGCAGTTCTCCTCTGTCCTATGGCATTGATAAGAGTCTTGATGAACTTGATAGGAGTGGATTTGGGTTGTGTGATTTCTCAGTTAGGATGAAATCGTGTATGCAATCCAGGAAGAATTTCTGCTTCTTTTATGTGGCATTGCTTATCTCTGTTTGATTTCCTTGGATGAATTTTATAGGAGAACTCTCTCAGTATAACTTCTTTCATTTTTTCCCAAATACCTCTAACTTGTTTCATTTAGTACCATACATCGACAACAGCAGGTGTGGCCTAGATCATAAAGACAATGTGCATGCATTCCATTTTCTTTATAGCATAGTTCTTTGTGAATGTAAGCACATTTCTAGTAGTCTGCAAAGCAGCTGCCAATTATATTTGTAATCATCCATTTGTAGAAATATGTTGTTGTCTCCATTCTCTTTTTCTTTTCATAATTTGTTTTCAGGTATGAGGAATTCTAAGAATTCCCGGTGATTTTGCAAAGAAGATGCTATTCCTGGAAATATAATTATCCATGTAATTAGTAAATTTCATTAAATGTCATAGATGTGAAACAGGCTGAGTAAAGCTCCTCTTAGCTCCAGAGGAAAACTGACAGCTACTTAAAAATTACTACCGCCAAGTGTAAACTGTTTTGCTTTCAATACAGTTTTTTACAAGTGTGTCTGGCCGGGTTCTCTTAGAGAAATAAAAATCAGGACACTAGTAATTCTCTTTATATATTTATATATAGAGAAGGGTATATAAGATAAGAAAGAAAGCGTTAATTATCTGTAAAGCAGTACAGATTGCTTGGTGCAACTCACTTGCGTGAGACAGCTAGAAGACCAGCAGTCCTTCAAGTCTTGAGGGCCGCTGAGTAGTCCTCTGTAGAGCAATCCAGGCTATCTGGTCCCAGGCAGCAAACAGCAGAGCAGGTCGCCCACAGTCAGCCAGATGACAGGGTCCAACAGTCCCCAGCTCAAGAGATGTATATCCCAGGAGCGTGGCTAAGTAGGGCTTGAAGGATCCTCAACTCACAGCTCCACAGTCCACGATTAGGTGTCCCACGGGTAGTGTTGCTTGGAGGTCGAGGTACACGACGAACAAGGCCGAAGATCTGGAAGCAAGAGAGAGGGAGGACTCACCGAGCCCATCCTATCTCTGCCCTTCAATTCATCCCGTGTGTTCATTGGCCGTGCCATCACAACAGACCCACCAATCTTCTGTGGCCACGTTGGCATAACACACCTACCCATCACAACCAGATTATTTCAATTTCTAAATTTTGACCATCATTTTGTGAAATATTTTACTCTGGATATAAGTGAATAGATAGATTAATGTAAAATAATATATGATACAAACATTTTGAATTTAACACTATTGCCTGCTTTTTAATCACTACTTTTCATAATGGCTGAAGAATAGAACAAACAATGATATTTTCATATTCTTGGAATAGTTTATCTTTTAAAGGCTGTGATAAAATCTTACATTTTAAAATGTCCTTTGGCATTCTGAAATGATGACTCAACTTCTTATATAGACTGAGTTACAAATGAGATGCTCGGGGGCTCAAATTGAACTTTATACAGCACTCTCAATTTTTTAGTGTCCAAACATTAGACAGGTTCTCTTGCTGGTTTTATACTATGACTATTCCTAAAGGATCTTGGTTTTCCAAGGAATTAAAAGGTCAAAAAGTAAATTTAAAAATGTGCTCCCAAAGATACACATATAGTGTATTACTCTCACAATGATGTACAAAGGCCTTTTTCCTGAGATTCTAATAGATTGATTTTTTTTTTTGGCATCTCTGCTCTCCAGTGGTGGGAATAGGTCTAATAGATTGATTTTAATGATTTAGAAAATATATGCTGGACCTAAACAGAACCATGCAAACATTGAAAAGTAGCACTCAAGACGATCAGTTGTCATCAGTTTTCTCAACATGCAGTCATGGAGCTTCTTCACTGTGTAAAGACCAAGGCAGCACTGAGAGGACTGTCAAAATTCAAAGAAATGTGGAAGGAACAGAGGACCAGCAGAAGTTAGTGATCATAAATCGGACAAGACAAATGACCTGCAGTACAAATAGAAAAGAAGTAAATAGCATAGAGATTTCTCATTTTCAGAAAACGAAAAGAACAAATGTATATGAGCCCATCAGTGGAATGAAAACTCTTCTTGAAGGTGTTCCAATTTAGGTAAGAGTCACAGGTTAGCAACTGAGAGTTATTATTAAGTGGTACCATAGAAATACAGCTTGCATCTGCCTCAGCACCTTGATGCATATCTAGGCCGATTCCTTCAATTATTCAGAAGTATATCTTGTTCCATAAATAACAGGATAGTCCATTTTTTTTTCAATGCAACTGGTGATTTCTTCAAGGAAGGCAGTGATAACCAATTTGTTCAGTTTTTACAAAATTCCTTGGAAGTGTGCAAATTTGAGACCACTGAGCAAAATATATTTGCTCACTTGTTTGAAGAACCACTATTTTGGAATCTCGGGAAATATAATAAAGTTTACTTTAGCATCTTTTGTGTCCATAAATGTAAAAAAAGCTAATTCAGATTTTAAAGAAAGTACATAGAAGAGTTTTAGTTTGAGAAAATTGGGGGTGTTAATATTATGAGAGAGGGAAAAGTTAATTTAGTGAGACAGTCATTAGATTAGAGCATCTGGAATTGCTGATATAGACCAAGTTCAATCTCAGATATGACATTTAAAATTGATCAAACTAGGAAAAGGACTCTTTTTGACTCAGTTGTGACTGAAGAACCCCAAAATGGAAATAATGCAATAGATGCCAAATGAACCCAAACCAAATTCCCTGCCATGGTATAGATTCTGAATAATAGATTTCTAGAGATATACATTTTTAACTTATGAAAGGTAAATGAGGGAGGTGTGGGGAGGAAGAGGGGAAAATGAGAAACTGATATCAATGGTTCAACTAAAAGAAAATGCTTTGACAATGATGATGTCAGCATATGTACAAATGTGCTTGATACAATGAATGATTATATTGATTCTGAGAAGAGATGTGAGAACCCTGAGTAAAGGTAGTTAATTCAAAACAAAACAAAACAAAGAAAAAATATTTATGAGAATAGATAGCTTTATCTATTTATTTATTTGTATATTTATAATTTTTATATTTATATTAGAAATAAAATATATATGTATAATTTAGATTATAAATAAATATATAATTATAATTACACAATACAATACAATAAATATAAAATAATATATGTTATAAATAAAATTTTAATATATGAATAAAATTTGTGATCTATAAATAAAATTTGTAATATATAAATAAAATTTACATTATAAATAAAATTTATAAATTTATTTATTATCTATTTATTTGTCTATTTATCAATGTGGTTGGTGGTTTGAGCTGACAACCTTACTGTAAGAAGTTCAATAGTCACCTTAACCATAAAGAGTATGTATACAGAGAATTAAGGAGAAAAAGTTGCTTTAGAGAAATGTGTAAAACTGTGTATGGCTCTTCCATGGAGTGGGTGGGAAGTGATTCCATCAACCCTCTGGATTAATTGTGTGTGTTGGGGGGGCACTAAGTCCTGCAACCCCCACTCCAGCTGCATTCCTTGCTTTAGCTGGTAGGAGGTAACTGAGAGCCATTTCAAGAGGAGCTCTATTCCACGGCAATACTGGTGAGACTTGGCCCATCCCTGTCCTGGCTGGGTACAGGCTCTGAGACAGGGAATTAACTGCACATCTCAGGTATTATAGCAGTAAGTTAGACAAGGATTTCCAGGTTTCCATGAAAATGATTAGTGAAAGAGTTAGCTGAAAACATATGCCAGTATCCTGGGATGAAAGCATTATTTTTCTTGAATCTGTTCTCCTTTTGGTCTCTATCCCAGAAAATTCGTATCTTTGAGTTTCTTGCTTTTGAGACCATGCAAAAGTAAAATGGCAATATAGGATGCCAATAATTGGTTTTCATAAAAACCCTTATGTTTTTCTCTATGTACAGAATACATACCACCCTAGAATATTGAAAGTGTCCTACAATGAAATTCTTTATTTTAAAAATTTCAACAAGAATTTTACCTGTGGCATATTTAGAAGCTAGCAACCTTTGCGTAGCCACAAACATCACTTTAAAGCATTAATTGGATTGCTGTGCTTTAGATTTTCTGTACCTTGATCTCATATTTGCTCACTCACTTTTTTCATGACTTTTCCTCGCTCCACCTCTACTGTTCTTTTTTCTACCTATTATTTAGTCACATACGAGGTGATCTACTCCTGTGAGGGAGGTTTATACTTCAACTCCCTGAACAAAGCTGCTACTAGTCTTTCGAGGCTGTTACTTTTCAAATAGAGGTCTTTGCTCGGATTTGCTCGTATTTCATCCTCTTCTGGAGATTCTAATCCTTTCCCTGAACGACACCCTCCCACCCCCTACCCTGCAATGCCTCTTTATTTCTATAGTCTTTTTTATTCAAGGTTGGTATCTAAGAACTTTCTTGTTATTGTCAGAGAAGGCTTTGGTCAGGTTTAAGTGAAACCTCATTAATTAAGATGACCTTTTGGAATGGCACCAAGGAATGCCTGATAAACGTCAAGGTAACATTGACTATTTTTCTCAACATACCATATATGGATTTCATCGCGAATGCAGGGCTGCATGATGAAAACAACATATTTTTGTCTTTCAAGCTCTGACAGCAATCCCTCCAGTGAGTTTTTTGATCTTCACTGCTGATTTGTTATTTATCCGTGTGACTCATTCTACATATGCTGATTTTAATCTTTCTGTGGTATTCCGTTGCCATGACTACAGCACATCTGAAAATAGTCTGTGTTGAATTTTATTAAAAAGGGATGCATGAGATATACATGTGCACACATATACTAAGCACCAGATTGCTTCATTATAAGGTAAATAAGGTTTCACGGCAAAAGACCTGATCTAGTGATGGCCAGGGAATAAATAACTCCTTTTTTGTGTGTATAAAGGTTTTAGTAGAAGATATTTAAGAAATTTCTTTCCAGTTTTCAGTGTTCCCCGGCAGTCCTGGAAATTGACACCATTGTTACAGTCCTCCAGCAGATGTGGAGGTGCCTGTAAACAGCTGTGCCTCAGGAGATCCGTAAGGCATTCCCAGAACTCAGGTTTAAGAAGCTCTGTTTAGAGAGTGCTAGTTGGATTGGCTTTTCTTAAGGCTCTTCTGGATGATAAACTTCCCAGGGAAATCTTCAAATTCACAGATGGCACTAAGTTTCTCTGGGTAAATAAATATGCTGGGAAAGATAAACTGCAAAAATACCTTTTGTGCTACTTTCTGTATGAACCTGGGAGATGAGCTTTATGCATATGTGAATATAAAAAGATAGGGGAAAGTAGGACAAGCCACATATGTATGTACATGAACACATATATTATATGTGTGTCTTAATGAGTATGTCTTTTATGATGACATAGAATAGTCCTTTGAGAGTGATTGGCTGTTATTCTTTAGAGATCTTCACTTGTGGTATGGTGGTAATACAGTTCTGTGAATCAGCAAAACTACTCTTAAAAATGAAACTGAGATATTGGTGACAGCTTAAACATTTCCCATCTGTATTATCTCATTTAATCCTAAACACTGTGTCTTCTAGATGAGGAAACAGAAATTCAGCAAATCACACTTCCAGCAAGTGTTAGGATTCTGAAATTGGTCTTGACATCTATCTATGAAGAAAGATATAAATGAAATGTGTTTGGAAATGAATATTTCACATAAGAATTGGAATTCAGAGAGAGGGTCTCTGGAGTGAAAAGCATTTCTATAAAAACATTTATGAGAGATAATATCTTTGGTCTTGAAAAATGACTTGAATGCTGAGGATAACATAGCTTACAATTATAAAGTTCTATAATTGTAGACCTGATTAGAAAATACCATGATACTTAATATTGGTGGGAAAACACTATATAGCATATTTATAATATTTGAATAAGAATGGGAACTAGATGATTTTATACGGTAATGAAAGACAGAGTATTAGAAGAGCAATAAACCAATATAGAGACACGAAGGGCTGAGGGTACCCCTGTTTCCCAGTAGTACAGAGTTGTGAGAAAACACAGGAATCACTGTGCTTTCAGCGTTGAGAACATCCACGAAGAAAGCTGTGCTTTCCTTGTCCAACAGTACAACCAATGGATTTAACCTAATAGACGATTTATACTGCCTTTTGTCTATACTATTTTGTTTAAACCAGTAAAAAGACAAAACCCCAGATATTTAAGAGCTTAGTTTATCACAAATTGAAATAATCTCAACTCCTTGAAAAGGAAAACATTAGGTTAGGCCTTTCTTGAAATAAATCAGGAGTATTTTTTTGGGGGGAGGGGCATCACTGCTCTCCAGTGGTGGGAGTAGGAGGCCCAGCCCCACTGCTGGAATTGAACCTCCATCCCAGTGGGCCGCAGTCCCGTGCACAACCACTACGCCACCGGGGCTCAGCCCCTATCAGGAGTATTTTTGATGACTTTTAGTAAAATGTTTTTAAAATGGCTATCAATTGTATAAATAAACCAGCCACATTTCATGAAATCAAAGAAGCACTTTACTTAAATGGTATTATTTTTAAGATGCAGTAAGGTTCAGTTATATACTCAATAAGAGACTAAGAAATAGATATGGCGTGAAGTAATAAAGAGAAAGATAACATAAACATTTGTTTTTTTCTGCATCCATTTTCTTAAGGTTAAAGTGACCTTCAACTTAGCTGTGGTCCTTAAGAGACCTATCTGTTGGCTGTCACTGTGACTTTTATCAGAACACTTGCCAGTGGATCTATGGACTTTAGAATATTATCTTAGTTATTTTAAGTCTATACTGAGTTTCTGAGTCCATACGCTAATCCAGGGGTGCTCACACTTCTCAGCACATGAGCTTCTCATAAAATGAACGAGTCAAAATGACCTACCAACTACAAAAATACAAAACATATGTCTATTTTGATCTATTTGTGACATTTATTCACAAATATATGTTTACGTACCTTGTGTAACTGCATGAGTTCATACTGTATAACACAATTAACTATGTATAGTTTTTGTCATTTCCTGAGTTTACTCTGATGACTTGCACTGAATGAAATGAGTCAGGGATGCATAGTCCGGACAGAAACTGCTAACAGCCAGCTTCAAACACACTTACAAATGGTCATCAGTCGAGGTGGGATGGTCCTTGGACTTCATGATCTTTATGTGGGAAAAGGCCAACTCACATAAGTAAGTAGAGCCATATAATGCAATCAAGGCAGCAGCACATTTTCTCATGCTTGGGTACTTCCCCTCTGCAAGCAAGTTCCAGCACTGTCTATGCACTCTGGACATCAGCTGCATGTTGGTTTGTAGTGTCAAAAGCTCATCTTCCAGTCCAGAAGAGTTCAGGTGAAACAGTGTTGCAATTTTTAATGAAAGTTAATCAGCCTCAGCATCTTCCTGAAATGGTTAGCACAGGAATGTAGAGACTGGCTCTAGCAAAGAAGTCTTTGAAGTCTTTGACTTACTGTATTTTTCAGATGCACCTGATCATAAGACACACCCAGTTTTTAGAACAGGAAAGCAAGAAAAAATATTCTGAACCAAATAATACCAGTGCACTAAATTTTTCTTTAAATAAAGCGAAATATGGTAATATTTAACAGCATAAACTCAAAAGTGATGCAAAGAGCAAGCATTGCTTTCATTAACAAAGGAGGGGAGGCATGTGCTTTGCCGATCAGGTGACTTGAATGGCATTGAGACTCCATAGGGACTTCCCTGAACACACAGCAATCCACAGCATGCAAACAGCAGTGGACAGTAAGAGGGCGCACGGGATCATAAACAAGTGTTCTGTGATTCCACACCTTCGGACCATAAGATGTTTTGGGGGAAGTCCATCTCATGGTCTGACAAATACAGTAGCTTGTCAGTTTTGCACAGTTGTTTGCACAGGCATTAGACACCTAAGGTAGTCTCTGATTGTGCAATATATCAATTAAGTGATGGGATTGATGATAGGTTTATATCTATTTTTCAAATGCCCTATGACCTACCCACACTATATTTGCGATCGGCTTGTAGATCATGATGGACGTACCGAGCACCCCTGCTCTAATAGCTTTCTCTTTTCTTCCCTTCTCAGTCTTAGTGGTTTGGGCAAGGCCAAAGTAAACACCAGGCAAATCTGATCAACAGCAGGGAATTGATAATGTATTAATCAAGTACCTGAACTTTTATGCAAGTTTGGAAATATTTAAATATAATACTGTTTTTCAAAAACTGACCTAAATGGACATATTCCATGTAGAGCAGAGAGAACTTTGAAATTGGGGGCTTTACTTAAAAGTCAAAATTTGAAATAAAAATGCTGGTTTGAGCCCAGACTTGCTCTACCTAGAATTCTTGAGACAGAATATATGAAATTGAGAGGTTTACAGTGGGCAATAGCCAGTGGCAAAGGCTATCATCAAGGTTCAGGGTGGAAGGGCCTCCATTCCCTAGGTAAAGGGATTGAAGAATTTCCTGTTCAGACATGTAAAGGGGGACATATGAGCGGGTTACTAAAAGTTTGTGGAACATGATCATTCTTCTTTATTTTCATTTTCATGAAATTTGAAGCCCTCTAATGTAAGAGATCTTAGGTGCCATTCAAAATTAGAACAGCTATTGCAATTTTTAATATTACATTTTATTCCATAAAATTTGAAGACAGAAAATAATGACCAATAATCATGATATTATGACACACGATTTTTATTTAGGTAAATTTGATCTAGACTTGTGCTAATGCTGGAATGGCTAAAGTGTTCAGCTCCTAGACAAAAGATGAACTCTGAACCTACTTTTTTAGAGAGAAAAGACCTAATGGTTTATTTCCCTAAAGATTATGGCCTAGAAAACTCTACATGAGAACAACTCTGTTCTGTCACTAGGGTCTCTGTGAGTCAAAATCAATTTGGAAGCACCAGCAACAATAATTCCATGTTTGTGTATTTGCATGCTTTTGTGTGTATATGCTTTCCAGTATTCTAATTAAATCACCTAACAGATATCTTGATTTTTAAATTGATATTTGGAATCCTTCCATGAATGGTGTATGATCATCATTTCTTACTTTCATTATGCTTCCAAAGATTCTATCTTAAACTACCCTCTTTCCCTTAAATATACCTTAAGTAAACCTTAACTTATTCTATCAGATCAATGAGCAGCTAAACACTTAATATATACAAAGACTTAGCTGTAGCACAGACTTTCTTCCAGTGGTTCTGATTATGAACCATTAGATGGTAGATAATGAATTATTGTTCAGGATTTTTAGAATTATTACTATCCCAATATGTGGTAGTTAGCAAGAGGGAGTTTACACTGTTCTTGGGACTTGGTAAAAGGGAAGACGGTGAGAAATAAAGTAGAGTTTTGAAAGAAATTAAAAGTTTGCTTTTGGAAAGCAATAGAATGCTAAATATTCGAACATTTATTTTCAATACCTTTTAAATAGCTCACCAATCACTGTACCATAATTGAATCAATTCTGACTCATAAAGATGCTATAGGACAAGGTAGAGCTCCCTCTTTGGTTTCAAAAGTTTTAAATTTCATTAAGTCTCATCTTTCAACTGAGGAGTGACGGGTGAGTTCAAAAATCTAATCTTGAAGTTCAAGGTTTACCATGTAACCAGGGATCCTTTGTGCTTAAAACGCTCATCAGAATTCGTAGTAAATTAAATATTAGAGGGATGGTTTTGTTTCTGTATTCTTTATGCACTGTCCTATTATAGAATATCCCATATATACTGGCTTAGACTATATAACAGTTTTGCCTTTCAGTTCTCTAGGTTGGAAATCCTGTGTGGATCTCGCTTGGTTAAGATCTAGGTGGTGGCAGGATACATTCTTTTGAGAGGAATATAAACCTCCTTTTAAAGCCTCCCTTTCTCATGATTCATTCCCCCATCTTTAAAGACAGTACGGTAAGACTGAACCCTTCTTTCTAGAACTATATTGTACATTTAAAGACTCTTGGGACACTGAATCATTCAGATGATGCAGAACAACCTCATTTCAAGGATGGCTGATTAGGAATCAAATTCCATCTGACTTCTTAATTCCCCTTAGCCATGTCATCTAACATGCCCATAGGTATGACAGATTAAGACATCTCTGGAAATTATTCTTCTGGCTTCTCTAGCAGTGTCTGTCTTCTTCTTCCAACCTGAAAGTTTCATATCTCTCACTGAAAGTGTCAATTCTGACTTACATTGACCTCCTAGGGGCTTGCTAAGATTGTAACTGTTTAAAGCAGCTTCATCTTTCCCCCAAGCAACAGTTGGTGTGTTTTTAAGTCACTGAGAAGCCCACTGCTTAACTCATAGCACTACCAAGGCTCCTTTTAATATAGGAAAGTCTATATAATTTCTTTCTTAATAATAGAAAAGAACTCATATAAATAAAACTTAGGGTCATTGCTCCCACTGCAGGGCAAAGGGATAATGTCAAGTAACTGTTCTGGCTAAAGAATTGTTTCGATCAAGAAAATCAAAATGCATATACCAAGACCCGTGTGTTATGAGTGGGAAGTAAGAGGATGGAGAGGACCACAGTGGTGATATTGTTGTGAAGAATCAGTCCAAGTCCAGAGTCTGTGAAGAAGCTCTCCTGTCCTTCTGCAGAGTGCTTAAATCACTAAGAAGATTTTTTCAGACTCTCAGCATTTATCACAAAAACCATCCTTCCATTTCACAAATGTACATGTAGGTTCTTCTACATGGGGCAAAGATACAGCTTCTAGTCATATCAGCCCACAGTTATCATCAATCTTTTTGTGAGAAAAGTGTTTTAAGCCATCTGGACAAATACTTAGCATAGTTATCATATGGTGCACTCAGTATCCTCAAAGAGATTAAAGCATGATAGAATCTTCCTTTCAAAAGAGTTTATCAGTCAGTAGATTCCCATTCTTATGTTTTGAAAGTGCATTTTAGATACATAAAATTGCAATAAATGAGCTCTTAACTATGTCAACATTGTAGTAATCAAGCCCCTTTCTTTCTAAAGTATTTAAACTGTCTCATTAAGTATACTTCTAGAGGATATAGCGGCGTTCTCCCATATAAGCGAGGAAATGTCTTGCATTTATATTTTCTTATCAGACTCCAGAGCTTCAGCAGCTTGGTCAGTGGGATAATTAGGGCTCCAGGGTTCTTCCATTGCCTTTGCCTACCCGTCAACACTATTGACTGATGAAAGATAATTTACCAAATTGAAAAAGTTGCTATGAGGCTGGAGGGAAGCGTAGGACAAAGTAAGCAAATTTATAACCTGTCACCCTTAAAGGCTCTGAGGAATAATTTATGAGCTTGCAAAGCCAATGTCTGTTGCATGGTTCAGAAAACACAAGCTTTTAAAATAAGAAGTCCTGAAACATTTTTTTGATGATTTTAAAACTCAGGAAAAACTTAATCAGAATTTTCTGCTAACGTTCCTTAACACATCAGAGAGAATTGGGATATGCGTTGTACAGATTGTGTCCATTCTTGCTTGGTCTTTCTTAGAGTTAACTATTGATTATGGACCCAGCTTGTCTCACAAATGAATTTCAGAGCTTGGAGGTCAAGGACCATCTTTCATGCCTTTTGATTCATGAACTAGTATTTATTATGACAGGTAATAGATGTGAGCTGTGAAGCAAAAGAGTTGATATATTAATGTTTTGTGGAATCAGATTTATTAGTTTGTTTCTCAAACACTTTAAATCTGAATTTTGCACAAAGTTCAACCAAAATTCTTTTTCATTTGACAATACATTTATTATATTTACTCTTCCATAAAGACTCAGAAACTCCATATTGACTTGCTGTTGGTCAGAACTGACTGCATGGTATTCAGCCAGTCTTTCGTAGGGGTAAGCAGCCCAATATGTAAATCATTATACCATCAGACCTCCATCTTTATTTCATAAACACACACATATATTCATATAATATACATAATTTAATAAATCATATATATATATATATAATACCTGCATAGACAAATTACTGAGTCACTATCATTGAATATTTTGGGCTGATAGCAGCTCAACATAATATATCTCATATTATAAATCTTTAAGGGAGCACACAGTCACACCTTTCTGCCTCCACACTGCTAGTGGGTTTGAACGGTTGAACTTGTGGCTAACAGTCCACTGCCTAACCCCAGAATCACCAGGGATCCTGCACTGATTACTCAAGTTTAGATAATAAAAATGAGTTTTAACTTTTTTGATAATTTTAATAATATGAAAAAGACGTATTGAAGTCCTATCCATGGTCTTCATTTAGCCTTATATCTTCACACTGAATTAGCCATGAGCTACCACAAGAACAATATTTGTCCCCAAAGAAAGTTCATGTCAGGAATGGGGCCGGAAAGATGAATGCAACAAGGAACCATGGAAGAAGTGAGAATTTAACTCTGACATTGAGTGGATTGCAGCCAATGTTATAAAACTAAATGTGCACAGATTCCTGAATGGAAGACTCTTTTGCTTTGTAAAATTGCATTCAAACTACAACAAAAAGTACAAAGAGAATCTATGCTAAGCTACTGAGCATGTGCTGTTGCAGTGCTTGTAGGTTGTAAGTCCTGGAAAGAGACCTGCCCCTCATATATCTACTGAATCTATGTAACTTGAGTGTGCTTTCCAGGATGTGTGCTTATTTACCACCGATAGCAGCTACACAACTCATACATCACACAATCTAAGAAAAGGGCAAAGTCAAAGCAAATGGATGCTACTGAGGTGGTGGAGTGGTTTTGAGTTTGGCTGCTAATGGCTAGGTCAGCAGTTTGAAGATATCAGTAATTCCATGAGCAAAATGACTTCCTAATCCCATAAAATTTGCATAAAAATCACAAGGGGCAGTTTTACCCTGCTGTATACTGTGGCTATGAGTTTGCAGTGAGTTGGTTTCTATGTGCCCATACCTGTCATTGTCAGGTAAATGTTAAAATGCTAACATCGAGGTCAGTGGTTCATATCCACCAATTGCTCCCTGGCAAAAGATGAGGCTATCTGCTCCCATAAAGATATACAGCCTCTGAAGCCCTAGGTAGTGTTGGTTGTTCAGAGTCAAAATCTACCTGAGAGTTGTGAGGGTTAGGGTTTTATGGAAGTGCTGATATGATTTATATCACCATATAAACTATTTTTTGTCATTCTAAATGGCATGCAAGTAGGTTTATTTCTAAGACACTGAAAAATGAAAATTTCTTCAGTGAGAACAGTTTTTATTCTGTGGGAACTGTGGCAGTCATGTACTTGATATTAATTTCATGGTTGGAATGTAGGGGTGAAGTCTAGCCTTTCAACCTGAAGATAGCCAATGAGTAGCCAATGAGGCATGGCTTTCTCCTGAGAATTCTGGGAAATCTAACAGTATTTTCTTCATGGAGAGGAGAAACCACTTTCCCCAGTTGTTGGAAGTCACTCGACTGACAAGACAGGATAAAAACAATTGAGGAAATGGAAGAATCAGAGGAGAAGCCACACAGCCTTTCCCTGATGGGACCAGACCTCTGAAGCAGAAAAAGCCACAGAGAGACCCCTGCCAGTGCTGAGATGTTTCTATCACCAATAGATCCTGCTGATGGACCCTGAGCCCCGGAAATGAGGAGCCATGGGGAGACCCTCATGGGCCGGGACTCTGCACCCACTGTCCTGTGACTTCATGAGTCGGAAGGAGACGTTATACTCTGGACATATGGGCTAGTATCGGACTTATGACTTTGAACTGGACTGGGTTGGGATGTTTTCTCAATGTCCCATTCCTCTCATATATAAAGCTTTCCCTTAAATTCATATGCATGTTTTTGAACTTGTTCTCTAGTCTACCTGGACTAACATAGGAACTATCAAAGTAATGCAAATCAAAAATGAGCTAACGCAGCAGCTCTACAGATTGCATGATGTATCATTATGAACTACGTTCTTCTCCGCCATTAAGGGAAAGAATGGCTTTCTTTCTATGTAATTTTAAATTGTTTTATTTTTATTATTTACAGTGTGTCCTTTTAACTGCCCATTTTGCTACTTATTATCTGCCTCCAAGGGAAGCACACTGTGTTATGGAATGTTTAAATGCTCTGGAGTCAAGAGCAGGGATTTCTCTTCAAGCACAAGTGAAGCCTGCCTTTGGGGGATCTTGAGGAGCAAATATTGCCGAGGTCATTATTAAAATCCTCGGCACATTTCTCCTTGGTGTTACTGAGAAGCTTTGTCTTTTGCATTGGTTACCATCTTGAGTAGCACAATCCACTCTCCATGGTCAGCTTTCTGTGAGAATCTTCTCCACTTATTTCTGCTTCTAGGCTTTGCTAAGTCTGTGCATTTTCGTTAGGTTGATTTCCAGTCTCTCATTGCAACATTCAGATCACTGGGCTGTGAGACCTGCCCCAGAACTGATAGTGAAGTGTTCTGTGACACTACAGTGTCTGCAGGGACACAGAAAAATATGTTGAGAAACTGTGTGCGTCAATGTTGTTTGGTATCAGAGGCTCCTGGTGATTGAAATTGAAAAGTATGTCACCATTTGTCCTCATACAACTGCTCAACTTAGTGCCTCTGACAAGCACTGCTTCATCACAGAAGCAGATTTGAAAAGGGTTTTTGCAGCACTGTACTTCCATAAATGAAGGAGCAGGGCTGTGTATAGCCTCCTATTTAGGCAGAGATGGAATTGAAAATGAAAAGCCTAGTAATGAACACTTAACTGAAAAGGCAGAAATTGGGGCGAGTAGAAAATGTGAGGGTGAAGACCAAGTGATTTATTATCTTGACAAAAATCCCTAATTTTCCAATTTAACACACTTTTGCTTTATTTTGCTCTCAGTAGTGATGGAGAAAAGCTGGTCAATACCAACTATGAACTTATCCATCCTAGCCTTCAATACCATTAATAAAAATCCACCTTCCAAACCTTATAAAAGGAACAATCATTTTAATTTCTCCAAAGTGGTCAATCAAGTTTGTGTTACTCCATCAGTCTAGGAATCGAAAATGTTTTCTGTGAAAGGTTTGGCTCTGAGCCTATTATACTACCAGGGATTTTCTCAACTAAGTGATGAAAATTTCATGTCCAAATGAAAATAGAAATGAAAAAGCTAAGAGTTCCAACCCTGCTGTTAGGTTTTGTGAGAAACCATGATAAGTCAATCTGCTAGGTCTCATCAGATCATGAATTTAATCTACCCAAGCTTTGGGGAGATGGTTCTGATTGGTAGCTTGTGTAAGGAAATTGGGTCCATTATGCATTGCTTAAAATATCCAGCAACAGCTCAGCAAGAGATGAAACAGTGCGCATGCTCAAATATCCACATTTCCAGCCAAAAAAGTTGCAGATGGATTGGCTTACTTAGGCCAGGTAAATTCAGTTCAGTCAATGGAGTCGATCAGAGTCATAAATCCCACCTCTCTACGGGAGAACTGAAAATGCCAAGTTCATGGCTCTGGTAAGCTTTTACACAGCGGCTGTTCTACAATGTAGGACACTGGGTTGCAGTCTGGAGCAGACTGGCTCTCTCTCAAGCAATTTTCTTAGCAGTCAGACAGGGGTGAGGGCTCTCCTGGGTGCAGATGTAAACCTGAAACTTCTTTAACCTTCAAAAAACTCATTTGGATCACAAACTAGGCTTTGGCTTAAAATCTTTTATGCACAGAACCAAGGACTGAGATGTATTTCTTCTTCAGAGAAACCTTAGAGTTATTGAAATTTATTAAGACAAGGTGACCAGATGTCCTGCATTTTATCAATTTTACAAAGTCCTGTGGCATTTTAAAATTAAAAATTAATATATTACAATACTATTTTGCATGCTATGAAAATTTTTGTTGCTCCATATACATCAAATTTTTAATCCAGAAACACCCCCCCCCCCGCCTCATGTCCCATCCCCTGGTCAATGGTGTCCCCTTTAAAATCTAGTCACATTATTAAGATCTAAAATCACTTTCAGTCAACAATCATGTCAAGGATTTCATTTTACTTGGAAACACAAGTAATGTCCATAAATGCAACAATGAGTATATAAAAATGTCACTGGTCAAATCTACCACAAAAGACCTCTGTGAAAAACTAAAAGCAATAATGTCACTTTGAGGGCTAATCTGCACCTGATAGAAGTCAAGGTTTATTTTACCCTCTCACACATATTCAATAACTAGACAATGAATAAGAAAACCAAAAGTGGTGCCTTTGAAATATGGTGATGGTAAAAACATTAAATATATAATGGCTTATCAAAAAATGGACTAATTAGTTTTAGGAAAGGTGCAGCTGAAATACTCCTTAAAAGGAAGACAGCAGAATTTCATCTCACATACTTTGGGCATATTATCAGGATAGACCCATTTCTATAAAGAGACAACATGCTTGGTAAAGCAGAGTGCCAGGAATACACTAACCGAGATGAATTGCCACAGTGATTTCAACAATAGAGTCAAATATAGCAACAATTTGAGGATGGTGCAAGACTGAGCACTGCTTTCTTTTGTTTTATATATGGCCATTTTGAGCTAAAATTGACTTAACCGCATCTAACAATAAAAAGGTCAATATAATTTTATGATATTGTGGACATCCATAAAACTTAGCCAACATGGAGATTAATAACTATGATGAAGCAATGTTAATACTCTCAGGTATTTCTTGTTTTCATCTTACTAGTTCTTACTCTCCTTTCCTTTGTTGAGGTCCTAGGAGTACTTTCTGGTTTTCTGGAATGTTACACTGGAATAGAATTGAAATTCCAACTCATATGATGAGTATTAGAGGCAGACTCTTTTTTATCTAGTTCTGAATAAACTACAAGGTCTTTGTGGTATTTAATTTATTAAAAATATGCCTTGTAACAAAAGCAGTCTTTCAACTTAAAAAATTAAAACTAATAATTGTAAGTAGGTAGATTTCTGACTTTTCAGTGGACATTTTCATGAGAGAAAACATGTTTGAAGAATATGACATTTAAGTATATTTGGCTGTGAATTGACAAGATAAAATTGTGAGGGAAATCAGAATGAAGGAAAAATTTTTTAAATATGTGAGAAAAATTGAAGATATATGGCATATTTACTCAAGTTTGTGTTATTTTCATTTAGAATCTTATTTTTGCCATTAAAATACATATTTGTTTTTAATGTTCTTCAATTCCTTAAGATGCATTTTGTCATGGTTTAAACTCTTCTTAAAAGAGAAGAAAATGCAGTGTGTTCAAAATTAATTCACAGTTAACTTTTCAAAATGCTGTTCAAAGATATTTTTAATGTTCAAGAAGCCTCAAGGGATTTTTTTCTTTGTGTGTGTGTGTGTGTGTGTGTGTGTGTGGTGAGATCTGACAGAGTTTTAGAATGAGCATCAAGTTAGAATATATGATGAATACATGCAATAAACCTAAGGAATTAGATAACTCAAAAATTTAGAAATTTCAATAAGTTCTACATTAGCATATGCATGACCTACAGTATGATGAGGCAATATTCCACCACATGCATATTTGTGATCCCACAGGTGTTGTTATCATGCATTCAATGCAAAAAAATTCTCTATTTTGAAATATTTAAAATCCACATGTCTCCAGAATGAAGGAACTGCTGAGTTCCAAGGCACAACCCAATTCCTGAAGCACCTCCTCTGTGGGATTATTATAAGCTGTTTGCCAACACTTGGTGGGAGGTCAGATGCTTAGAGAAACTCTTCCTGAGAGCTCTAGTCATCCAGAAGTCATTGCCACAATAGCTAGGGCTTACTTCCTGCTTTTAGGACAATGAGTTACTTCCCCTGAAAACTCTGGATAAATCAAGTCTCCAGCTCAAGGACAATCTGTGGGTCTGCCTGTCTTGTCACATGGGACCCCACGCCTTCCTTTCCTATCATGTGTATGTCCTTTGATTGTTGTATAACCGATAGTGCAACCCCTTCCTGTGACACGTGGTTACCTGTTATCATACCCTTCCAGAGAGACATAGACCTTGGTTAGCAATAAAGGTGGTCTCTCTCTCCTCCTCTTGCTCATACTCTTTCTTTCCAGGTGGACAGCAAGGTGGGGCTGAGGTGAGCATGCTACCATGAAATGTGTCTGACTCCATTATTTCAACCTCTGTTCTACCTCATATTTTCTATGACTTTAATCTTTACTTATCATCACTGTACAATTATGCCTTCTGCCTACCGGATCTGTGATGATGTATTGGGGGCTGGCTCTCCTGACACTCCTCCTGGCATCTGCCTGCTCAACAGGTATGCAGACTGAATAAAATGCAGAGTGCACAATAGAACGAAACATTATCTGGTCTTGCCCAACCCTCTCAAGTGTCCTTGTGTTTAAACCCATTGTTGTAGCCACTGAGTCACTCCATTCCCTTGAGGGCCTTCCTCTCTTGACCTGCCCCACTACTTCATCACACATGATGTCATGTCTTTCCTGACAACATGTCCAAATATTTCCAATAGAGTCTCCCAATCTTTGCCTCTAAGAAAGGCTGTGGCCCTACTTCTAACAAGACAGAGCAGCTTGTCCTTTCAATATTCTTCTCAAGCACCACGATTCACATGCACGAGTTCTTCTTATGTCTTCTTTGTTCAACGTCCAACTTTCTTATCCATATGAGACAATTTAAAATACCATGGCTTGGGGTCAGGTGAATGTTAGTCCTCAAAGAAACACCATGGATTTTCAATACACTAAAGAGATCTTGTTCACCAGATTTAACTAATGCAATTCATTTTTAATCTCTTGACTACTGAGTCCATGAGTATTGCTGAGAGATCCAAGGAAGACAAAATCCTTAACAATTCAATCTTTTCTCCATTTATTATTTCTTCTTGATATTGAGTTGTAATCCATATTGAAGGCTGAGATTCTTGATCTCCATCAGCAAGTGGAGATCACAATAGGCAAGCACATTTGTGTCATTTGGATATTGCAGGTTGTTAATAATCCTTCCTCCAACCTTGATGCTAAATACTTCTTTATATAATTTGACCTCTCAGTTATTTGCTCAGCACAAAGTTTTAATAAGTTTACTGAGAGACTAGATTTCTGAGGCACAGCTTGTTTTTAAACCTGCAGTATCATTCACACAACTGCTTCTTGATCTCTATAAGGGTTCCCCATTAGCACAATGAAATATTCTTTAATTCTTATTCTTCTCAAATTTATCCATAGATTATTATGATTCACACAGCCAAATGCCTTGACATAGTGAATCAAACATAAGGAAACACTTTCCACTATTCTCTGCTTTCAGTCAATATTCATCTGATATCAGGGATAATTTAGTGTGCACTAGTGTCTAATGAGAAACCTTGAGAAGTAAGTCATATTCTAGAATAGGTTTTATGGGAGTTTAACTATAGATTATAAAGGGATTTCTGTCTAACATGTGGTGTTAGTGAAATGTCCAAGTTGTATAATTTTATAGATTATAAGTGATACTCATGTATATTTTCCATTTTATTTATGATTTATTAGACTATACCAAGAAATTTGGAAGAGAGCTACCAAGTCAGCTGATTAGAAAAGATCCATATTTGTACCCAGTCCAAAGAACGGAAAAACACCAGAATTTGCAAAATACAGAAAATATCATTGAAATCATACACAAGTAAAATTTTGCTGAAACTTATTCATAGCAGTTGCAGCCATAGATAGGGAGCTCTCAAAATTTGGTAGGATTTAGAAAAGGTTTGGAACAAGGAAAGTCATTGCTGATGTGAGATGGATCTTGGCCGAAGTAGACAAGAGTGGAGAGATGCTTCCTTTTGCTGCACTGACTGTGCTAAGCCTTTCATGAGATACCCGGACATGGCTAAAGGGGGCAATTGTGCAAACAGAACAGGGAAAGATTATATAATTTAAAATCAAGAAAGGCGTATCTGTATGCTGACAAAGTAATCAGAGAAGAAAAATTATATGAAGAAGAATTGAGCATAAGGATTAGAGGAAGGAGAAGAAGGGTTAACAACCTGTGATATGAAAATGACACATTTCACTTGCTGAAAGTGAGGAGCAACTGAAGCACTTGCTGATGAATATCAAGATTCGCTGTCTTCAATATGAGCTTCAACTCAATCTAAAGAAAATAAAAATCCTCACAAGTGAACCTACATCATAATAAATAGAGAAAGGGTTGAAGTTCTCAAGTATCTTATCTTGCTTACATCCACAGTTAATGCTCATGGAAGCAACTGTCAAAATGTCATATGGCAGAAACCTTGGGAAGGTGATAGCTACCTAGAACTTCTGCCTAGAACGCTCCTGGCCCAATCAGAAGACCAGAGGGAATTCAAACATGCAACCCAAATTCTATGTATTCCAGGAAGATTTTCAATTTCCCTCTCTACTTTTTGACCTCCAAAGAATGAAGTAGAGCTCTGCAGAATGGCAAGTATTTACAATCCCCTCTTCCCTAGCTAGGAGACCCTCTAGCATAAGGGATTCTGCACCTTTAGTCTTCTCCACAATTAGAACCCCCTTTTACCTACAGTCCCAAGCCCCACCTTTCTGTGACTCCTGAAAGTCCTGTAAGTCATGACAGGTAGAGTAAGACCTCCTTAGTTTCACAAGAACTTACTTCTAATGGCTGCAAGATAGAAACACCATGATGAGTCCATCCTGGATACCACCATCTCAGTGATGCAGGTTCACCACCTGATTTTTCTAAATCAGCAATTCTCAAACTGTGGGGTGTGACCCCTTTGGGGATTGAATAACCTTTTTATAGGAGTAACCTGATTCATAGAAGTAGCAAAATTGCAACTATGAAGTAGCAGCAAAAATATTATTATGGTTGGGGGGTCACCACAACATAAGGAGCTGTATTAAAGGGTTGCAGCATTAGGAATGTTGAGAACCACTGCTCTAGATGTTCCAAGAGTATTCCTGAATTTTTTCATACTTTCTTTTCTTAGAGGAAAACCAACCAACCAACCAACCAACCAACCAACCAAACAAACAAACAAACAAAACAACACATCCTTTATTTCTAGAGATCCTGGAACATGATATTCCAGCATATCTCTTAGGCTTCCCATCCCTAAGTCACTGTTTCTGTGACTTAATTTCCATAGGAAGACCTAAACCTTATTAAAAGTCCCCCTTTATTATGGGCATCCACTCCTATATCCTGTTTTTGCTAGCGGAATTCTGATATGGATAACCCTGGAAGGTAGATAGCAATGTGTGGTGAAGAACTCTAATATTGCTTCACAATATACCAGAGAAAATTCCCTGCTTGAGAACAAGGGACGTGGTATGTCATAGATATAAGGACACTCTGCTGTATACAAAATAGCACATATCAGTAGCAAACTCCATATATTATATGCTAAATCAATACGTAATATATTAATATATCCCCAACTTATCCCAAACACCAGTACCTCAAGACCCCATACTCTTCTTCTCAATGAGACACACTAGCTAATGAACTAACAAGTATCAGCACCTCTTAAAATCCACTCTTCTAATTTATCTACAATTACTATATTTCAGTGAAAGACTTCTATGATTAATATCATAATATAAATACTACACTAAAGCCCCTATCTCCTGTTTGTTTCACCCATCCAACGCTATTACTCCTTCTTCATCTCTACTTCATACTATTTCTAGCACCTATCTGATCCTCCTCTGTAACCCAAGTGCCAATTGCCACCTCACCCCACATGCCCAGAACCCTGAACATCACCTGAGGTTGTACCACTATGCCACACAAACAAAAAGTCAATAATAGTTACAAAAAAAACTCAAGATTACCCCAACCCAACTGAAGATTACCCAAGCCCAATGGAAAGAACAGAAGTCCTTAAAGTGCCAGAAGGAGAGTACAAGAGAATGACATTTAGGAAATAAAAGAGATTAGGAGTTAATATTGAAACAAAGAAAGAATTGAGATGATAAGAATTTCATACCCAAAGAAGCCCATAAGGTAAGTAACTAGTTAACATAAATAAAAAAACTTGGACCAGAACTGGACAATAGAAAAGAAAAGGAAACTTGAATCAGTGAACAATCATGCAAACTTCACCAAAAGAGCATAGCAATCTGAAGAAATCCCAAGGATCATGTGTGATGCCATAATTAGTAACAAAATACATCTCATTTGGCATTCTGTGACAAGAGAAAAAACAAATCTACAGATAAAATAGTAGGGGAATTCATGGAAGAAAATTTCTCCGATATCACAAAGGAGGAAACAGTTACTATTGAGGAAACAAAAAGAATGCCATAATTTAAACATCTCCCCAAACACGTAGAAATGTAGAAATGTTATCCAACTTTACTGAAAGTTGAGAATCCTGAGAGGAGCTAGAGAGAGAAAAAAATCAGTCACCTACAAAAGTAAAGAGATAAGCATAAACTCAGACTTCTCCACAAAAACCATGCAAAAAAAGAAAGAAAGAAAGAAATTGATGTAGCATATTCCAAAAATTGAAAGACCAAAACTTCCAATTACAAAATTCTATATCCAGCAAAGCAACCCATCAAATATGGAGATATAATCATCTTCTCAAACAAGGGAAGTTTTAGCAAATTCATAAAAACAAACCCGTCACTACAAAGAATATTAATTTTTTTTGTTTATGGTTAGAAAGTCAACATCTGCTGCATCCAAACACAAGACCATCACATGGTTTAACACTACCAGAAGTGAGACACAGAAAACAGTACCCACAAAAATACAGACTAGTGTGGAAACAAAGAAACAAATGCCAAACAAAAGACTGTATACTTAAAACACCAAATTCTCAAAGAGATGAAAAAGTAATCACTAGCTCAACAGTAATAGAATTTCAGGACACCACTATCACAGGAAAAAAGGAACTCCTTAAAGAGACTGAAGCGCTGAACAATGCAATCGAACAACTCAACCTTCTAGATCAGTGCTCCTCAAACTTTTAAAACAAGAGATCAGATCACTATCCCTCAGACCATTGGAGGGCCAGATTATAGTTTATAAAACACACAAAAGCTATAAACAAATTCATTGCGGGCCCAGGATGCGTCGGGCGCTGAGCAGGACAGGCAGTGTGGCAGAAAGACCCAGATAAATATCCTCAGTGGGACCCCTGTTTATTGAGCGGGTTCTCCAAACAACAGGAAAAAAATACATATTCTTTTCCACTGCACATGACTGAGAACAATAAGACAACAGTAAGAAATTAAGAGAGTACAACTGGGCAAAGAAGTATGCTATGATTTTATATGTAAAGACTTCCAGGTTCTCCACATTAAGATTTTTTTTTGGAGAAATGGAGTTTAGTAAACTAGCAGGATACAAGAATAAGCAGCAAAAATCGCTTGAATTCCTGAATACCAGTGATTAGTAATCCAAAGACGACATCAAGACAATACCACACAATAGCCTCACAGAAGTTGAAATACCTAGGAATCAATCAAACAAGAAAGTAAAAGATCTGTGCAAAGAAAAATACAAAGCATTAGTTGAAGAAACCCAAAGGGATCTACATCAATGGAAGACTATCCCAAGTTCATGGATAGAAAGATTCAATATTGTGCGAATATCAATATTACCTAAAGCAATCTACAAATTCAATGCAATCCCAATCTAAATTCCACAATGTCATTCTTTAAATAAATGAAAATACTAATTACCAATTTAATATGGAGAGAGGAAAAAGTCCAGGGTACGCAAAGAACGTCTCAAAAAAGAAGAGCGCATTCTTGCACTACCTCACCTTAAAACCTACTACACAGCCACAGTTGTCGAAATAACCTGGGATTGGTATAATGATATAAACATAGACTAATGAAACAAACAAAAATAAAAATATTGGCCTCCAGAAGATCGATATTTGACAAAGGACCAGTAAATATTAAACGGGAAGGAGATGTTCTTTTCAATAAATGGTGCTGGAAAAGCAGGATATCCATCTGAAAAAGAATGAAACAAGAACCATAACTCAGCTCATGCACCAATACAAACTCAACATGGATCAAAGACTAAATGTAAAAGCCAAAGTTATCCAGCATTATCAACAAGTAAATTGGGACAAATCTAAGGGGTCAAGTGGGTAGCCTAACAGATATAACATAGGAAACATACACCATAAAAGACAAGATAGAAGAATGTGGCCTATTAAAATATCTGTGCACATCAAAAGATTTCATCAAAAGAGTAAAAGGAGAATTCTCAGATTGGGAAAAAGTGTTTAGCAAAGGCATAATAGACAAAAGTCTTATAACTAAAATCTACAGAATGCTACAAGCCTACAAAATAAGATAAAGGTTAAACCCTTATCAATATTTATGCTAGGTATAATTATTTGTCAAAAAGTTATTCTGGGATTTTTTCTAGGTAAATTATAGGATACACTTTATGTAATTAATTATTGAAACAATGGTAAATTTGGATTTCTTTCAACTACATTTCACAAAAGATCACATTAATAAAAACAGCAAATTTCAGAAATAAAGCCTCAAACAATTTCTATTGCCTTGCAACTTTCCCCTGTGACTTTCCCCCATATCCTCTGTTTTTATACTGTTGTGATTTTAATGTTATGATGCTGGTGGCTAGGCCACCATTATTTTAAATGCCAGCAGGATCACCCATGGGCAAGAGATTTCAGTGCAGTGCTGACATTAACAAATATAAACTAAAACAAACAAGCAAACAAAAACAAAATTCACTGCCACTGAGTCAATTCTGACTCAAAGTGACACGATAGGGCAGGAAGCCCCCGTGGGTTGCCAAGTCTGTAACTCTATCTGGATTAGAAAGCCTCATCTTCCTCTCCTGGAGAAGCTGGTGGTTTTGAACTGCAGCCCAATGCTTATCCACTAAGCCACCAGGGTTCCTTATAAATACAGTGCTCTAAGGATTGATGGACTAGCAATTAAAATGTTTACACAAACTGAAGAAGTATTTGAAATACTCACGTGCCAAGAAATTTTACCTAGCCCAAACACTCAAAGAGCTCCAAATGCATTTCTATGTTTAAGAAAGATGATTCTGGTAGTTAGATAATCCATGTCAACTTCAAGTGTAGGGGTGGAGTCTAACCTGTCAACTTGTAACCTGATTCATAGGTTGGAGTCTGACGGTGTCTCCTTATGAGTGTGGCCTTCTAAGAAGGGTCCTGGAAACCTCTCCCTCTCTCTGCTTTACATTCTTATTGATGACCTACTTTGAGACACACTGATGGCAGTCAGAGCACAGGAGATGCATTCACCCCCATGGATCCACCACATTTTGTACTCACCAGTCTGTGAGCTTCTGTCCTTCTGCATCATTGTGTATGACTGCATGAGTCTGAAGAGGGCTTTATGGACTAGTGTCATCATCAGGGTTATAGATTTGATCTGTTATCAGATAACTTGATCTGTTATCTGTTATTGGGATGGTTGCTTAATATATAATTACTTCTTGATATAAAGTTACCTCTCACACACATTTGAGTATTCCTGGATTTGTTTCTCTAGTCAACCTGGAATAGCACAATGACCCAAGAGGATGTGGAAATTATTGAACAAAATCATTAATATCACATGTATATAACATTTTGTTTAAGATCATTTAACAATGGTTGCAGTAGTACATTCAAGGGAAGCCAGCAGAAATTCAAGTCAGAAGAGGATATAACATAAGGGCTATACCTTTCTTGTCAAAAGATGCATTTTGATTGATACCAGACTACCAGAAATAAGTTTTTATGTGTTTTACTGACCATGTGGAAACATTCAACTGTGTGGAATGTAACAACTATGAGTAACACTGATGAGAAGATTAGGAATTCCAGAAAACACTCATATGTCTATGTAACATACATAGACCAAGAGAGTCATATGAACAGAACAAAGGATTATTGCATGTTTTAAAATCAGAAACCATGTGCATTAGGCTCGTATCCTTCACCAGACTCACTTATTTTGGGTGATGAGGAAGCAATCTTCAGTGGAAGACTTCAGGATTAGTGAAAGACTTACTGCTCACTGTCAATATGGAGATGGCACGTCTCTGCTTGTTGAAATCAGAAGGTTTAAGGCACATCCTAATGAAAAACAAAGATTGCAGCTTTCACTTTTGAGCATAACCAAATGTAAAGAAAGCCCAAACTCACACACTTGGACCAGTAGAGGCTACCATGATAAATGGAGAAAAGCTTAAAGTTGCCAAGTATTTCATTTTGTTTGGATCCACAGTCAATACTCATAAATCAGTCAAGAAATAGAATAACTTATTGCTGTACAAGACATCTTGTCTTGCTGTAGAAGACAAGTGTTGAAGACCAAAATGTGCTTGACCCATGTAATGGGATATTTGACTATTCAAATGCTTATGAAAGCTGGACAATGAACAAAGAAGACCTCAGAATAATTAATGTATTTGAATTATGGTGTTGGCAAAGAATACTCAATTTCCATGGTCTGTCAGGAAAAAGGGAAATCCATATTTGAAGAAATGCTGACAAAAAGCTTTAGAAGTGACTGTGAATAAATTTCTTCTTAGGCATTTTCACATATGTTATCATGGGGGAAACGCCATGCATGGTGAGGTGGAAGGTCAGAGAAAAAGAAGAAAATGCTTATGAAGATGGGAGCACACAGTGTCTGCAACAATAGGCTGAAACACAACTCTTGTGAGAGTGAAGCAGCTTGTCTTGTGTATGGAGTTACTTTGAGCTGGAACTGATTTAAAGACACCTAACAATAAGAACACCACCACCACCACCACCACCAACAGCAACAACAACAAGGGCAAGTAATTTATGAGGACTTTTTCCCATTAATTTGGCTGTTGAGGGCTGCAGAATCACATAATATAGGATATATAGACTAGCTCCTTGAAACATAAGATATTTTTCAGAAGTAAGCTATGTCAAACCTACAAGGTAAGCTTTGAATCATGGTGTTAAGTTAAACTATTTATGGAATCTGGAAATTACCTACATTTCGATTTTATAGAATGGAAGCAATTGATGGCCTGTCATGAATATCAACATTATAATCTGATGAACAATCCACATGTAATTGTTGCTTTACATGGTACCATCTTGCTCTCCAACAGTATAGGCCTGTTAAAGAGTATAGTTTCATAAAATACTGAGGTCACATTACTAATTATTTTTATGATCTTACCTTAGAGAAAATACATACTAAATATCTGGATGTAATTGGTGATTTGACTTTCTGTGGCATTCTTTGCAATGTAGACAAATCTTCAATATAATGTTTTACTGATAAACTAATTTTATAGCCTTAAAAAGGTAAAGGGAAGATTAAGTGACAGCTTTAGAGAAGAACTTTAGAGTAGAACTTTGCCTGATGATAGAAATATTCCTTAGTCTGCAATAATATAGTAGCTACTAGCAAATGTAGCTGTTGAACATTTTAAGTATGAGGAACTGCATTTTTCAAATACATATAATTTTAATTAGCTTAAGTTTATAGCTTTAAAAAACTGCTGGTTGCTGTTTTAGGCTGCCATCAAGGCAGATCTCAAATTATGGTGACTCATGCGCAATGGAATTAATACCTTGGGGATATATATGGTTTTCATTGGCTTATTTTTGAATTAGGTAGTCAAGTCTTTCTTCCTCAATGTGCTAGTGTTTCCCAGATGACTTTAAAATATACATGGCACAAGAACTTTACAGAAATTTCAATATGAAACATCTGATTCAGGGTCTGGGATGTCTACTACTTCCTAGATGTGTGAACTAAGGATAGCTACTTATACTCTATGAGTCTCAGCTTTTTTATATGTAAAGTAAGAAGAATGGAATCTACTTGCTCATGTTGTGAGCAATTTATATGATTGTGAATTGTGACAATTTATGTGTCATGTTGTGACACAATTTATGTGAATTCATTATTATACAGTAGGTACTCCAAAAATAATGATTATTACAAATGAAGTGACTTTTACCAAGATTTTTTAACCTGAACCTTAGTTTCTCATCTTTAAGACAAGAGTCTCTTCAACAAGTTAATATTTACCTGGGTCCTGACACTATAACATACATTAACCAGAACATTAGAGGTATGTAAACAAAAACAAACCAAAAAAAATAGATCTTGGAACCGATTTTGAGCTCACACTAAATCGTAGCTCCAAATTAAGAACAACTTGTTCTTGCATCATGTTCCTGCTCAGTGCTTATCCCCAGGAAGAGAACAAAAAATATAAGTGTTATAGGAAAAGGCTGTGAAAAAAAATTAGATGGTGCCCAGCTGTCAGATAAAATAGTGCCTGGCATCTTAAATCTTGTTTTCAAACAAGTAGTCATCTAGTGAGACATCAGATAAGTCCACAAGAAGAAGCACACCATCAACAGTCACCAAAGGATTATAAATCACATCACCCCAATCTGGAGAATAGCATCAGAGCCAAAATTGTGAGAATCTGGTTTGCAGAAGGCTACGGATGACAATGGGTTTCCCCAGGCACATTTTTGGAATCTGCATAGGAAATATGACTCCAGTGATTTATTTCTATTCATGATAGAGAAATGGGAAGAAAGTGGTTGCTAAACAGAGTGCATTGGACAAATGGGTACAGAAGATCGAAATGATAAACCTGACTTGAATGTTTTTTCGTCAGTTGCTTAACCCCCTGAAGGATGATGGGCCTGATCGATTTTTCAACATTTTCTGTATGTTTTCATGTGTTTTGGTTGCTTATATTGAGGTTTATACCAGATGTGTTTTGTCATTGAGAGTGATCTTCTTGAATTTTTATTATGGTATATGTCTCTTCCTGTGTTTCAGTGCTTTATGGGTTTGTCTGGTTTCAGTATATGAAACCCAGGACTGAGAAGCCTATCGGGACAGCAAGTGGAATAAGGGCTTCTGGGGGTGCAGTTGGAGGATGGGCTGAAGTGAGCTAATGTCAAGAAGTTCAAGAAGGAAAATAGTGCCTTGAAACTGATTTTGGTAGAAATTGTATAATACTGATTGATATGTTTGAACTCTGGAATGATATAACTGAATTAGCTCTCAATAAAATGGGTTTGTTTAAAAAAAGAGAAAGGAAGACATGCAGAGTCACAAAAGAGAATTTGTGGGCATTAAACAATAAGTAGCATATGATCAAGAAGTTGTGGTATTGCAGGAAAAAGTCAAAGCTGCATTGAAGCCATTAGAGAAATACAAACTTCAGAAATTACAAGAACACTAATTGCGATGGTTCAAATAACTAATGCAGCAATCATTTATCTTTGCCAAGATTTTTTGAAAACTGTTAACTTATCTGGTCATCAAACTGTAAAATGTCCATATTCCTGCCCATTTTTAAGAAAAACTATACAACAAAATGCATAAAGGACCAAATACCATTAGTACACACAAGTGAAATGTTGCTGGAGATATTTCAAAAATAACAGTACATTGACAAGGAACTACCACGTTCTTTCCTTTTGGTTTTCTAACTCTAGGTGTTTGTACATTTCATTATAATATTTTTGTCTTCTTGACCTGCCTTTTGAAAATTTCTGTTCAGCTCTTTTTGTTCATCATTTCTTACACGTGTCTTAGGTACTATATGATTAAGAACATATTTCGGAGCTTCTTCTTCCATCCACTTTATCTTTTCTTTCTTCCTTTCCTAAAGACATTTTGCTTTCTTAATGGATGATGTTTTTGTTTGTATCCCACACTTCATCAAATCGTCTGCCTTCATGCATCAAATCTCTTCTGCAGAGGTGTTTTTGAAATTGTTGTGGGATATTATCAATGCTGTATATAGTGTTGAAAAAGAAGGGTGCTACTTTCAGAACAAAGGTACACCTGACCCAAGCCATAGTATTTTCAATTGCTTCATATAAATGTGAAAGTTGGACATTGATTATCAAAGAAAAACATACATTTGACCTATGGTGTTACTGATAAACACTGAAAGTGCTTTTGGAATGCCAAAAGAGCAAACAGATATGTCTTAGAAGTATAGCAAGTAATATATATCAATATAGATATATCAATCATTGTATCATGAAGGAATATAATAGCTAATAAGTTCACACAGTAGTACAGAGGACTCAGTTCAACTCACTTCCTTGGACAAGTTAATATATTGGAAGCCTTTCAAATCACGAGGGCTGCTGGATCCAAGGTCAAAGGAGCAGACAGCTGAGTCTTCCATAGAGCAATCCAGGCAGCCAGGACACAGGCAGCAAACAGCAAGGCAGGTCACAAAGTCAGCCAGATGACAGGATCTGATAGTCCAAAGCTCAAGCGATGTGTACATCAGCAGTACACCGAAGCCTGTCTTGACTGAACCTCAAGCTCAGGTGACACAATCCATAGTTTGGTTGTCTCACAGATCATTTGCTCAAAAGTGAAGTCAGAGAACTAGCTAAGGCAACTGCTTGCTGATCCAATCACCAGAGTGCAAGAGAGAGACAACCGGGTCTTGCCAAGCTATTTATCTCTTGCCCTCCAATCAAATTGTTACCTTATTAAGCCCACATGTTCCTATTGACCTGGTTTGCACAACATACCTTCTTATCATAGAAATGTTATCAAGGAAACAGTTCCTGTATTTGGTAGAAAGATTGTGAAAAAGAGAAAGGCCCTCAAGGATATGGATGAATACTGTGGCTACAACAGGGTTCTAAAACATGGAAACAATTGTGGAAATGTGCCAAATCGGACAGTGTTTCATTCTGTTGTATGTAGGGTCACTAGGAGTGAGAGCTTAGTCAGTGGCAACAACAGTGGAATGGCTGTGGACCTCAGAGTATGGCATGGCATCTGCAGGGAAAAATGATTTCAACTATGTTTACTGGACTCATAGTTATCCTGCAGGAAGCAGTTAGGTTTATATTAATATGCAATTATTTGCCTTTCTTTTTACCTTCTTATTGGAAATCTTGTATAAAATCACCACAAGTTGGATGACAGTGGGTTGGTTTCTCATTTACCACAGAGACTTCCAGAAAAAAAAGGTCTTTGTATTTTGGGACTTTTTCCCCCTCTTTTTCCTATACTCTACCCCCGTAACTCCAAACACCAAAAACAATTTAAAACAATGAAAGCTTTTTTGCTGTTGTTTCACTGAATTAATTCTGACTCATATGCATCATGTAGGACAGAATTTAAAATTGCCCTCATAGGATTTTCAAGTCTGATCTTTTTTTTTTGTTTGTTTTTGTTTTTTTAATTTTATTGGGGACTCTTACAGCTACTACAACATTCAGTACATCATTTGTATCAAGCACATTTGCACTCATATTTCCACATACATTTCCCAATATTTTCCACTTGAGTCCTTGATTCAAACTCCTCTTTTAAAAAAAAACTCCCCTTTCCCCTCTCCCACTTTTTAAAAAAATTAATCATTTTATTGGGGGGCGCCTACAACTCCCATCACAATCCCTAACAACATCAGTTGTATTCAGGCCACTTTTACACACCCATTGCCATCATCACTCTCAAAACATTCTCCCTCCCTCCAGGCAGGCTTATCTTTATAAGAGCAGATTACTATATATTTTTTCCATAGAGTGTGTAGTGCGTTTGAATAGTTAACCTTTCCGTTAGCAATCCAATGTTTAACTATTAAGCGAAAAGGGCTAAATAAAATTCCCTAATGCTATATGGAATGCAATAATATTCCTTGAGATAGATTAGAATATCATAATATATTATATGATCTTACATTTAATAAATAGCAGTGCTATGTGCTCTTATAAACCCTTTCCTAGACAGCATTTTAGGTTGTCCAGTTATGTCTTTTTCCTCTTTTTTTTCTCATTAGACCTCTCTGCTAGAACCAGCCTTAAGGACAGATCTTAAAATTACTATTAAACATTTCTATTTTGCTTTGCTTTATGTTTACTATTGCAACTGCATGAAAATGTACATATTCTAAAATTCAGCTATTTGCTAAATGTATTTTGTCTTATATCTCAGAAATGTTAAGTGTAACATTGTTTCTAAAGGATAAATGACATTTTGGAATGTATGTTGCTAACAAATAAGGGGCTACATAAATAGGGCCTGCCCTAGCTGTTGCATAGGATATCTTAGATGAGAAATTTATACCAGAATGCTTTTGCAAAGAGAGATTTTGATTTACTTTCAGTTTTGTCACTATTATTCCCAATTTTCATTTCAATTTACTTAACTGTTGCCCTTTGTACTGATTCCTAAAACACTTGAGTGAGGGATAACACAGAACACAAATCTCTTTGCTCCAGAATCATAAGAGTTTTAGATTACAAAAATCCTTTTAGTCTATCATTTAAGTTCAATATTTTGTAACAAAGTAATATCCTTTCTTGCTAAACTAAGAAAACAATTTTTACCTACTTTCAAAGATAAAATAAACTTTTAAATAAAAATAATCAGCATCAAAGCTTCAAGTTTTTTTGGCATCACTGCCTTCTGGTGGTTGTGAGAACTACCCAGCCTTGCTCCTGGAGAGTTGCTGCTGGATTTGAACCACCAAAGCTGTGGGCCACAGTCCTGCACTCAACCCAGGGCTAAGCCCAGTTTCAAGTTTTCATTTGAAAATCACCAATATTATATTGGACTTGGTACTAAATCCCTGGTGGTACAGCTGTTAAAGCACTTGGCTACCAACCAAAGGAAAGGTCATTTGAAACCACCAGTACCTCCGCCGGAAAAATATGTGGCAGTCTGTTTCTGTGTAGATTTCCAGCCTTGAGTTCCCTTGGAGACAATGCTGCTCTGTTGTGTACGGTTGCTACGAGTTGGTTTAATTCTGTAAATGAGAGTAAGAATTAATTTACTTGGATTCAATTTTGTTCTCTTTAGTTCTTCATAAGTACATTGTCACTGAGAGTCTTAACATGGGAATGCATTTTTGCCCATTTTTTTTTAAGAACAAACCAGAGGAGGATATGAGCCAAACCCAGAGTGAGATAAATGTGTGTGGGTCAGACAGAGTTTTCTAGAACATTAAACCCGTAATGCATACATTGATGTATATGAAAATAAATATCTAACAAGAAGTGCCTCATGAGGTTGCTTACACAGGTTAAGTCCGATTCGCTTCAAGTTAGTGGGTCAGATGGAAAGCTGGAGGCTTTTCATGGCTCGTGCAGCTGCAGAGGCTGAGGAACCAGGAAGATGAAGCAGAAAGGCCGCAGCTTGATGGGGGAAAAGCCTATGGAATCCAAGTTTGCCAGTTCTGCTGATAGCTCTTGGCATCAGCAGGTCAGCTAATCAGATGCTGGATCCAGATGCAGCTGAAATGACAAGGTTTCCCTCAGAGTCTGCTTTTGGAACAGGCCACAAACTTGTTGTTGTTCCCAGAGCATCAAGGCTGGCCTGATCAAGGGGGCTTCCCTCCACCACAAGTTCTGACTGCTCACAGTTGATTATGTTGTTAGAGCCCTTTTGGAGTTGATAACTGCGTTAGACCATATCATACCGCTAAGCAGCTGAGAATTATGGCCCAGCCAAGTGGACACAATACCTAGCTATCACAATGTGTAAATATGGAACAAAATTTACCTATCTCAGTCACGTGAATTGAATGTTTCTTACATTCCAATACACGTGGCAATGAAGATAATACAATTGTGTAAAAGTAGAATAATATCTAGAAATGATGATATTTTCTTCAATATCTAGATGTGCTGACACACAAAACAAATTTTTAGCTTGTCTCTTTGAAACTTAGCAGGCTTACCTTCTTTGCTTTCAGCCACTGTCCTGAACATAAGCAGAAGGAGTCAAGCATCCTTCTTTGTGTGCCATCTCTGGGTTCCATAGCAGTCAACCCTAAAACAGTAGCAGGCACTTGCTTTGGAAGGGTTTTTATCTCTGACCGCAGCTTACTATAACTTTCAGGGTTAATTTTATTACTGGCACTTAGGCATAAACCTGGCGATAAAGCAACCACATTCACATATAATGACTCAATGGGGAATTCTCTGTTCTATGGTAAATAGTATCTTTTTCTAAAGATTTTGGGTTGTTTGGATTTTAAAGCACTAACAACTGATGGTCAATGGACAGTTCAGTAGTTCTGTTTCTTGAGTTCCCTAAAACAGATCACACTGGAATTTCCTGGCTTAACAGTGGTCCATACTAATATGATCTGGAAGTTTTAC
This sequence comes from Nesogale talazaci, assembly GCA_004026705.1. Taxonomy (NCBI): domain Eukaryota; kingdom Metazoa; phylum Chordata; class Mammalia; order Afrosoricida; family Tenrecidae; genus Nesogale; species Nesogale talazaci. The sequence goes on from PVJH01006898.1 coordinate 92,957, forward strand.
CAGACCATAATCTTGTCGGGAGCCAAAAATATTATGTGGTGGTCAAAAGGCAAATGGATTTTGGACTGAAGTCATAGAGCAAGCACATAAGCCACAGCAGCCTCTGAACTTTTGGCCATACTGGTGGATAATTAGATTGTTGGAGTGCTCAGGCTGGTGCAGGGCCCCATTTTAAGACAGTCGTTGGTGAACTGAAATGTCTTTAGAGGGTGTTGTAGGAATTAGAATGCATAAATGGATACGTAGAATTTCTTCAGGGATGTAAATTGTAGTCCAAAAACCTGAAATCCCTGAGATATAGAAATGAAAATGTCTGTACTCTTTTAAAACTGAGCTTGGCTTGGCTAATGAGTTTTGTTTTTTTGTAAAAAGTTATAAGCATAATTTCATATCCTGCTTTCTTAAAGCATTGGATACTGCGGTGCTTAACATCGTGGCCTTGAAATGTAGGAACATTTGGTCCAGTAAGTGTTACTATCATGTAATAATTTGGTAATGCCATAGACTCCTTCCTCACGGTCCGTTTTTTTGTGCTTATTTTTATTTTAAAATAATTACCTTTCAAAATGGATAGGTATTTGTATTCAATGTCATAATGCTTCACTATTTACGTAGTTCCATGAATGTTCTACATCCAAAAACATGGCTAAAACTTGAATGATTCAAGTAGAAGTGTCCAAATAATAAACCTAGAAGTGTGCAAATAATAAATCTCTAATATTTTCCTGTCTTATAGCGATTAACACACTGACTTAATGATCACCAACAGACAGGAGATTTGAGTTCTCACAGATGTGCCATGGAAGAAAGTCCCAGTAATCTGGACTCTTCTGGAAAGAGATGGAAAAGCCTAGAGTTGAACTGTGTTCTACTCTAACACATGTCAAACCACTATGATCTCTAACTGGCAGACCATCATCTGAGCAACTGATGTGGTTTTGGTTTACTATGCTGTTTTCCGTATTTATGTACATTTGAAATATTTCACAAGATGTGCAAATTTTATGCTTTATATGAGGTGTGTCTTAGATGTTTTAGACAATTTATACTTCATCTACAAGTTTTGCTATGTATTTTTGGGGAGTTTTGCTATATATCACCGCCCTCTGGTGGTCATTGGAGTTACCCAGCCTTGCTACTGGAGAGCCGCTGCTGGAGTTGAACCGCCAAGCTTGTAGGTCGCAGTCCCACACTCAACCTCTACACCACCAGGGCTCTGCCCAAGTTTTGCTATATTTATACAACAATTTTTGATTGTTGTTTTCATTTTCAGCTAGTAATAATTTAAATTACTATAGTTACAAATAGAAACCCTGCTGTCTCTGTCTGGTAAGCATTGGAAGACTAACTGCAACTAACTGGCAATTCAACCCACCAAGGGCTCTGAAGGAGAAAGGGGAAGCTATCTGCTCTGTAAACTTTTACAACCTTAGGGGCCCGAGATAGGGTTGCCATGAGGAAGAATTGACTCAATGGCAGTAGGTAGATATGGAATAAAAGGAAGGAGCCATGGTGGCATGGGTTGGGCAGCCAACTGCAAGAATTGGGCTTCAAACCCACTAATTTCTGCAGGAGAAAGATGAGGCTGTGTGCTCCCATAAAAGCTTGGAGTTTTGAAAACCCAAGGGAGAGTTCTATTTTGTTCTATTGACTATGAGTCAGAATCAATTCTATTTAGTAGGGCTTTAAGCGGTCATGTTGGTGATGGACTTGCTAACAGAAAGTGGCATGGTATGTTCGATATAGGAAAGGTGAGACTGTTGCTCCTGTAACGATTCCCAGTCTCAGAAATGGTGTATTGAGTTGTTATGCAATCAAAATATACTTGATAGCTATCATGACAAATAGTGACATGTAAAGTATTCTTAAAATTCTTTCAATCGCTTCTTAAAAGTATACTGAAGCACATCAAGAATGATTTCTTTTTAAAAAATCAATTACTGTACTCATACAACTCTTATCACAATCCATGGATACATCCATTGTGTCAAGCACATCTGTACATTTGTTACACTCATCATTCTCGAAACATTTTCTTTCTACCTGAGCTATTTGTATCAATTCTTCATTTCCCCCTCCCTCATGAAAACTCAATAACTTATAAATTATTATTTTGTTATATCTTAAACTGTCTGACGTCTCCCTTTGCCCACTTTTCTGTTGTCCATCCCCCAAGGAGTATGCTATAGGTAGATATTCATAAGCAGTTCCCCCTTTCTACTGCACCTTCCCTCCACCCTCCTGGTGACACCTTCTGTACTGGTCTGGAAGGGATCATCTGTTCTGGATTCCCTGTATTTCCAGTTCCTGTCTGTACCAGTGTACATCCTCTGGTCTAGTCAGATTTGTAAGGTAAAATTGTGGTCAAGATAGTGGTGGAGAGGAAAGTTGTATTCTCATCATTACTACACTGCACCCTGACTGGTTCATCCCCTCCCTGCGACCTTTCTGTAAGATAATATCCAGCTGCCTACACATGGGCTTTGAGTCCTCATCTGCTTTCCCCCTCATTCACAATGATACATTTTGTTGTTGTTGTTGTTGTTGTCTTTGATGCAGGCTACCTGATCCCTTTGACACCTCATGATCGCACAGGCTGGTGTGCTTCCTCATGTGGAGGACTTTGTTGTTTCTGAGCTAGATGACTGCCTGTTTAAGACCTCAGAAGATATAGATTTTGATAGCTGGGCACCATTAACTTTCTTCATCATATTTGCTTATGCACCTGCTTTGTCTTTGGTGATTGTGTCAAAAGGTGAGCATGCATCATGGAACCCCAGTTTAATAGAGCAAAGTGTCAGAGTGTTATTTCTTTTAGCATTTCCAAGTTAGGATGGCTTTATTGGGCAGTATAACAATCTATACTATGTTGGACTCATTATAACTAGTACTCATGGCATCATTTCTGATAAGAAATTCAGAAAAACCAGCTCAGGAAAGGGGATGGTATTATTAGATGTACTACTAATGATTTGCTCCTTCTAGATTACAGTCAGAAAGTTATCTTTTCGTATGATTTTAGTTAGTGGGGAAAGTATTAAGGGTGTATTAAATTAACTTCAGGAAGAAGAGATTGGCAAATATTTTAGATTATTCAAAATATTTAGTGAAATGTCAACTTAACATCTGCCTGGTTTATAAAAGAAGCATTTGGGGGTGCAGAATGGGATTTTACACCTACTAAGGAGGCTGAATGATATTTATTTTGATAAAAATTAATTCTACTTTGTTGAAAGTTTGGAACAAGTGGACAGAGATTTGTGCTTTCATTCTTAGACTAGTTCTTATAAAGTGGATTTTCTTGTCTTAAATTAACCTTATTGGAGAAACAAAAATACATATGTGTAATTGTGCTACATTTGCCACTTAGGCTCCTGTAGCCCAACACAATATAACAATTGCTTACTTTTAGGAGCACAGATAGAAGTTGTCATATATGACGGGTACTCATCAACCCCAAAGGGTGTGACACAGTAAAGAAAATATACCTACTATAAAGAAGAGAAATGTCTTATGAATTTTATTATCTTATATATATTAAGTGAAATAAGGACCTTAGGAATTCAAATATGGCATGTTTTTTGTTACAGCTAGGATTTCAAAGCATAATTCTAGAAGCAATGTTCAAAAATATATATTCAATCATACTATATCCATGATTATTGATAGTGATCATTTTTATCCCACACTTTACAGACCACTGTTCTTTAATTAATATATCAACTCACCGTGCTTTGGAATAGCCCATCAAATCGTGACGGCATTACTTACAGCTATTGGATACATCCTGAAGTTGAGGAACTGATCAATAGAGTACATATGCAAAAACTGGTTAGTTAGTTGCAAAGTGACTCTAGAAGACTCTTGCTACAAAATCCACAGAAGATTGATGTTTATTAGACTGCCTCATCTGTAAATAAAAAATAAGAAATGCAATTATCATAAATATCAGAATTAGAGTTTTCATAGCAGAGCCACAGCAGAATACTGCTTGGTGAGCAGCAGGCCAAAGCTAGTGGAGTTTGTTGTATGATTGAAATAGCTAACAAGACTGAATTATAATAAACCCAAAACATCTGCCACTAGTCTCAGCACTTGACTGCCAAAGGAATGACTGTCATTTTATATGGCACCCAGTTTGTGTTTTGGTAGCTGCAATGCTTCTTAGGATGACATTTACTTTCATTTTATTATTTCCATTATGAGCTGATGTTATGATTAGCCCTTAGAATCTTGAGAGTCAAGTGTATACACCACAGCATAGGAAAAAGAGCACTGAGATAAGACCACTTTTGTTTTTATCTTAGTGCTTGCTATCTCAAAAATTTTAATATCTTTTCAAAAAATATTTTAAATTTGTGAAATAAGGATAATATAGCTTATTGGGATGAAACAGCATCAGGTTCAGCTCAATACATAGAAGAACATTATATGGTGTTTAGGAATATTTGTTTGGAAACCCCAAAAATCTGTCTTTGATCCTGGCTCTTCTATTATTTTCCTTCTCTGATCCTCAATGCATTTATCT
>PVJH01006899.1:0-97489 GCA_004026705.1 Nesogale talazaci
CAAGATATTTTGAATATTCTATTGAATATGCATTATCCAATGAAAGATTAGAACTCTGATAATGGATCAATCACCAAATATTAATCTAGGGAAATCAGCTAAAATTCTTTAATTAATTAGTACTTTAAAGTCTAAAATACAAAATAGAATGCATCACCTTAGTCATATTCTTATTATTCAACATACATGTTGGTACAAATTTATATTTAATTTATTATGCATGTTTTTGTGACAGAGTATTATCAAAAATATTACATTTTAGTTATTTTGTGCAATATCACACTTTGCAGTGAAATTCTGTTTCATTGTATTTAGATGATGAGGATTCAGCTAACATGTGTATTTTTTTCTTTCTAGTTTTTTTTTAATCATCTTATTTGGGGCTCATACAATTCTTATCATAATCCATACATAAATCCCTTCTGTCAAGCACATATGTACATTTGTTGCCATCATGATTCTCAGAACACTTGCTTTCTATTTGAGCCCTTAATATCGGATCTTCTCCCCTCCTCCATGAACCCTTTATAATTTATAGCATTTCTCTTATGGCTAATTATCAGGAACATTTTCTCATATGTCTATTGGCCATTTGGATTTCTGTCCTTGTGAAACTTCCATTCATGTCATTTTTCCACCTCCTCAATGGGCAATTTTTTTTCTTTTTGGAAGCTAGAAGAGAATTGTAAATTTTAGTAATAAGGCCTTTGTCTGTGTGTCATAGATGTTTTCCCAGTCAGTAGGCTCTCTTATCACTCTCTTGTTGAGTTCTTTTGATGTATACAGGTTCTTTTTATATTCAGTATGCCCCACTTGTCAATTTGTGACTCATCTGTATTTGTACCCTTCCTTATTTCTGACAGCCTATTTATTCTCTGTACCAAGTTTTCAGGCTGGACCCAATTCCCTCACTGATAGCGATAAAAGTTTGGCTGAATTAAAGCATATTGGAATTTTTTTCCACAGAATTGTTGAAGTCCATCTTGTTTGTGATAAGACGTGCTTTAGAATTTCTCTCAAATTAGATTGCTTTGATGTTTTTTTGTTTGTTTTTAATATAGATTTTATTGGGGGCTCTTACAATATTTAATACATCATTCGTATTAAGCATATTTGTACACATGTTGCCACATTCATCAACATTATCTACTTGAACCCCTCCAACATAAGCTCCTCTTCCCCTCTTTCTTCCAGTTCTTTATTTTTTAATTCCAACTCCCCATATTTCCCCTTCCCCCTTTGCCTCCCCCATGAATTTCCAATAACTTACAAATTGTTATTACCTCTTCATATCTTACACTGTTTAATGTGTCACTTCACTCACCCCCCTCCCATTGTCCACACCCCAGAGAGGAGGTCACATGTAGATCCGAGAAATTTGTTCCCCCTTTCTACTCCACCATCCCTCCACCCTTTCAGTGTCACCACTCCCCACTAGTCTCAAGGGATTATCTATCCTAAATTTCCACGTTTTTGACTCCAATGTGATCCTCTAGTCTAGCCAAATCTTTCTGGCAGAATTGGGATAATGATAGTTGGTGGGAGGGAGCATTTGAGAACATTTCATTGCTACTACACTGCACCTAGACTGGCTCGTCTCCTCACTGCAACCTCTCTGTAAGAGGATGTCTCTTCACTTATTGATGGGCTTTGGATCCCCAATATGAACTCCCCCTCACTTATAATGATATGTTTTTTAGGTCTTTTATGCTTGATACCGGATCCCTTTGACACCTCATGGTCATACAAGCTGTTGTGCTTCTTCAATGTGTGCTTGCTTCTTAGCTAGATGGCCACTTATGCACCTTCATGTCTCTAAAACCACAAACTTTGATGTTTTGTTGTCATGATTAGACTGAAATTATTTTTGGGGGGTGGAAACTACAAATTAAATTGCCATTCTCATCACATCATATGACGGCAACAAACCATCAGTATAAGTTATAAGAGCTGCTAATATCAATTTGATAATTTCCCCATGTTTATGTAAAGTTACTATGTTTTTTTTTACTTCTTTTCCTTGGTACTCTTTGGAACTAATTTGCTATGTACAATTGGCCAGTGAATGGTGATAATTCACTTTCTAGTGAGGTGTTCAGTATGTACATAAGTTATGTACAATTATTGCTCATCAGAGATTGTTCTTTTCTACCTACTTATTTGTATCTTAGGTTATTTATTTAAATCAGCACATTTCATTAAATAAATATATAATAATTATTAAACTTTATTTAAGTATATTTAAGTATTTATTACAATAATTTAAAATTATTTAAATTATTTAGGTGAGAATATATAGTTTTATTTTATATTTAGTTTTATATTCAATACAATATTATCTATCATATATTTTCAGATGTTCCAGCTTTAAATATTAAAGAATCTCTAAGTTGTGCCTATGTTGCTTTTTACATGCCCTTTCACCTAGCTTTTGAAACTTTATTCTTTTATAGAAAAAAAGAACCTTCAGATCAAGAATTAGCTATTTGAGGACCTCTGGATAATTTGAAAAGAATCACATTCTCAAGAATCAAGTTCTGGGTTCTTGTGTAAGTTGCCATTGGGTGCCATTTTTCTAGAGCCTCTTAGAGGGAGAACTAGAGACCATTTGTACATCTGGATGCCATATGTAATTGTGTTAGTCTGGGTAGACTAGAGTAACAAATTTCATAGACATGCATATAGATATAAGGAAAGGGTTTATATACAAAGGAATGGAACACTGAGAAAGCATCCCAACCCAGTCCAGTTCAAAGTCATAAGTCCAGTATTAGCCCATATGCCTGATACCAGTCTATAATGTCTCCTTCCGACTTACGAAGTCACAGGTCAATGGGTACAGAATCCCAGTGCTGACAGGGGTCTCCCCGTGGCTTCTTGCTTCCAGGGCTCAGGGTTCATCAACAGCATCCAGTGGTGGCAGAAGCAACTCATCATTGGCAGGGGTCCCCACATGGCCTCTCTAGCTTCAGAGTCTTGCTCCATCAAGGTGAAGCTGTGTGGCTTCTCCTCCAGCTCCTTCAGCTTCTCAGATGCTGCCATCTTGCTTGTTCATGATCCATTGTCTCTGAGACTAACTCCCAACAGCTGGGGAGATAGATTCTCATCTCCACAAGGGAAATGTTGTGAGATTTCCCAGATGTATCAGGAGAAAGCCATGCCCACACAGAGACCTCATTGACTATCTCCAGACTAACAGGCTAGACTCCACCCCTACATCTCAATCATGAAATTAACATAAGCACATGCCCGCCATAGTAATTGTGTTGGTTTTCCTGCGGTGTAGTGCTGACAGATATGGGGGTGCTCTTTCACATGCCACTGGGGCCGCCCTCTCATGTCGAGCAGGTGGCAGCAGAGCTTCCAGACTCAGAACAGAATCCGAAGGAGGAAAAGAAGTCTATTTCTGAAAAATTGGCCTCAGAAGATCTATATCAAGCAGAGGAAGCAGAGAAAGACTTTAGTATAATAGAAAGCAGAGGATTTTTTTTGGGAGGGCAGGCATCACTGCTCACCGATGTTAGGAGTAGGAGGCCCAGTCCCACTGCTGGAATTGAACCTCTGTCCCAGTGGGCCCCAGTCCCGCACACAACCACTACGCCACTGGGGCTCAGCCCTAGAGGATATTTTTAACATGTGGAATAAATTAAAAATAGTTTCAAAGGGAGATCATTACATTCCAGTCTAACTGTGTCTGCTAAAACATACTTTATAATTTTCTTTGTCTGGTATTAGGACTGCTAACATTCCTAGTGTATGACCTGTGGGGATTCACTGAGGATTCAATAAACAAACCCTATAAATGGATTTTAGCCTTCTATCCTCAACAGCAGTCGAAAAAAACAGGTGTTTAAAATTTAGGTAGTGGAACTCTTCCCTCCACTAGCTTTGAATTTCTTTATTTACAATCTTTGTATCACACAAGATGGTATTCTTATTCCATTTGGAGTTAGCTGATTTGTCACATACATAGCTGCTTGTGTTGACATGCCTTTAAGATCTCAGGCAATATTTTTCCTGATACCCAGGCACAATTTGATTTCTTCACCACCCTTTGATGTATCTCCTAATGAAAGCTATTACTGGGAAAGGCTGGAATAAATTGTTCTTCTATTAGGCTTACAATCCAGAAAGATCTCAAAATCTACCAACATAACTATAATCCTATAGTCCCTTATTCACCTTTTAGAGTTAACATTGTCATTCTATTGTGTTGGTGTTGGTGCTGGTGGTATTAGAAAGTACTTATGACTCATGACAACCCCATGGACAACAGAACAAAACACTGCCTAGTTCTGTGTTATCTTCAGAATAATTTTTATGAGTAGCCTATTGTTGCAGCCACTATTTCAATCCATCCTCTCAAGTGTCTTTCTCTTTCGCTGCCCTGGTACTTTCACAAACGTGTCCCTGAACTGGTGTCTCCTAGCATTATGTCCAAAGTAAGAGAAACAAAGTCTCGCCTTCCTTGCCTCTAAGAGTTATTCTAACTGTACTATTTCCAAGACAGATTTGTATGTTTTTCTGGAAGTCAAATATCATTTTATTGTAGTACATAATAAGCCAACATCCTAGCGATTAATTCTATTGATAGTAGCATTCTTTTAGTGAATGTTAGTGTTTAATGAAAACACTATTATGCAGCACTTTCAGGGAAGACAACATCCACATAGAATCTCTCCCTTTGTGTTCCCATTGTGACACCAGAAAAATCAAGAGACTCTTACCACACCCTCTAACCATATATACAACAGACCATATATACAGCAAATACAACAGACACTATGGTCCTGGGAAAAATATATTATCAACCCACCTGCTCCTACACTACTAATGTTTGTCATATTAGTTTTCTTAAAAATTCTAGTCTCAGGTGCTCTCATTTAACTTTCCTTTCTTCAGTCTAAAGGTGTGAAGATTTATTTCAGAACACTGTCAACTTATCCTTAGGTTTCACTTCACTTATCATCAAACTTCTGTTATCCTCACCCCTAAAATCAAATGCTAACAATAACAATACATTGAAAATCATTTTGTCTATTAAATATTAGTACCAATTCCTTCATTGCTGCAATGAGGCACTTTCTGGGTGTATGATCCCATCCTTTTACCTACTAACTAACATTACCCAACCCTGCCCACTTTTTTACCTGCTGCTTATTTTGTTCTCCACCCAACCCTCTCCAGCCCACACAATCTCAGTGCTCTCCGAAAGACGGACACCTCTCCAGATGCAGAATATTCACAATTGAAATTTACAAAATACAGTTATCATATTCCTTCTTGTGCCCTGAAGGTAGTAATTGTCCTGCTTACTTCTTTGTTTCCTGTCTTTCGATTTCTAAACTCCCAGAATGTTGAACTCTGGAATCTATGCTTCCCTTGGAGGCGTTCCTTCTAAAGCCACTGTCTAGTGTCACTCATACCATTCATACAATAACGATTCACTACAGCCCTGTTTCCCTAGGCTCTCTATTCATTAGCGTGTTGAACATTCTGATCTGGGTTGAATCCCTTTGCTTTTTGTTATCGTTGTTATTGTTATCTCAAATATTTGGATCGACTACATCCTTAGTTACCTCCCACATTAGAATTCTTACTAGCTAAATTATTGAAGTCTATATCAGAATTACATGTAACTACTTCTAACAGAACACCTAATTTTGTAGTATTATCAAAGGGTTCTTTTCTTTTTTAACCAGACAAAAAGCTTAAGGCAGGTCTTTCATATCCAAGGTCATATAAAGTGTGTCATCAAGATCTCAAGTTCACTGTATTATTTCATTATGGCAGCTTTGCCTTTGTTTGTAACTGTATACCAGTGCTCAAGATAAAAGAATATTTTTGTATAATGTTTTTATTTGTGAGGGGAAAATCTCTTTCAAATATAAGGCCAAATACACATTATTATCAGATTATGCAATAAATGTAATCTTATGTGTTATTGTGTTCTATGAACTTTGGCTCCTGAAAAAAAGTGGGATTCTGATCATAATGATGATGAGAAAATGCATAATATTGTGTAATTAATGGCATATACCACATCTACCATACTTTGAGGGAGGCAACAATTATAAAAGCAATGACTCCTTCTGTTGTCACTATGAGTACAAATTTGATATCACCTAATAATACCATCACCACCTTGGGAGCCCCTATTTGGTGCAAATACTTTATAAGTACTGTACTGCTAACTGAAAAATCAAAGGTTCAAGTCCACTCTGAGATATCTCAGAAGAAAGGTGTGATGATCTATTATGAAAATACAAGTCACTCTATTTGCCATCTCCTGTGGGGCATACAGCTCTCTAGTTCTATTGAGTCAGTCTAGACAGCAGCAATTTTTAACCATACTTTCATGTCTATAATTTTTATTGACATATTATAATTGTATCCTTATGTTTTTCTGTTCTTCTTAAAACTTTTTTATTTTGAATTATATAAAATTCAACAAAGCATATCATAGTTACCTTCAACAATGTACATTCTAATTGAACCCATTCACTGTAATCTCTTTAATATAACATTGATTATCGTGAATGTGTTTTCCATTTCTGTACCTCATTTTTTACTAACCACATGTACTTTGTCTCTGAGTAAATGCTGTTCTTTTTATTCTAACTCTCATGTGTTGTTAGCACAATTGGAATGCAACTCTAGGTTCTTAGTAAGTTCCATGTTTTAAAATATTTTTCTACTTTATAGTAATATACAATGCTACAACAAAAAAGTGTACTGGATTTCTGATTCCTTATAATCCTATGTTATCCTTTTTAAAAAATACCATTTCCCTTCTGTTTTAAAATTTCAGTTAAATGTGCTTTGAGGTAGCCTCTCTATGGTTTTCAACATGGGCACTCATTGGAGTTGTGTGATGTTTAAGTCTATGTACTATTTCACCTTTTGATGGCATTTTAAGTTTATTTTCTCTTTTCTGCTGGTTCTTTTACTACTCAAATGTTAGGTCTCTTGAATAAATCCTCTTATAGCCTTATCTCTTTTTTTCCCTCTTATTTTCTATGACTTTTATGGTTCTGCTTTCTACCCAATTGTCAATATTATCCATTTTTTCATAATATTGAATTAACCACTATTGTCTTTTATTACATGCTGATAATTTTAAATAAGCAAGGACTCTTTTGGCCTCTTTAAATGACTTTCCATTTCATAGTAAATGTTAATTCTATTGTTATTTTCTGTAGTCCTGTAAACACTGTGCTTTTTTCCATCTGGAAATTTTTCTATATAGCTATTTTCCTATATAACTTTTGCCTCCTATAAGCTTGCCCTCTAGGGTTTTCCTTATGTACTGTTTCATTTTAGCTCTGTTATCTGACTTTAGGAATTCCTAACTACACCCTTAAAAACTGATTTCAAACTCTGTATAATGCATATACTGCTAATCTGTGAACATAATTGTAGGTTGGTCTAGCTGATATATCTTATCTTAAAAGCTCCAGGAAGAAAGAAGCCAAAAACAAAATGATGGCCAAAACCATGAATATGTGAATGCCAATGGATTAAATGTACCAAATAAAAAACAGAGAGTAGCATAATGGCTTAAAAAACAAGATTTATTCCTATACTGCCTAGAAAATGTACATCTCAAAATCAAAGACAAAGATAGATTGAGAAATTGAAGAATGGCAAAAAACTACCAAACCAATGGCAACCATAAGATGTAAGACTGAATAATAACCTGGACATATTAATATTAAATAGTATTAATCTATTAACTTGTGTTAAAATAGATTTCAAGGCAAATAAGAAACATGAGAGCCACAAATAGTCCCTAAAGAAGTACTAAAGGATAATAGACCAAGAAGACATAACAATCATAGATACATATGCCTCTAATGATAGACATTCAAAATACAACCACCAAACTTTCACCAGGTTGAAGAAAAGTCAACAATTCAACAATAACAGAAGGAGACTGCAATATACACCTCTCCATGAAAGACAGATCATCAGGAAAGATATGGAAGGGCTAACCACCTTGGTCAACGAGATTGACATTCTAGATATATTCGAAGCACTTTTCTGTACAAGAACACAGTATGCATTCTTCTCCAGGGCATGCTCTAAATTAGACCAAGTGCCAGAGCACAAAACAAGCCTTAAAAAATTTAAATACATTGAGAGCTCACAATCCATATTCTAAGAACACAACTGTATAAAGTGCAAAGTCATAAATAGGAAAAAGCAGGAACATAACACAGATACTGACTGGGTAATAAATTCAATCAAATAATAAAATGAAAATGTCTTTGGGACTTGTAGGTAAGATGGTTGCCAGATAAAAAGCATGGGAAGAACTCCTTAACAACTATCAGAGAAGGGCCACTTGGCAGTGATCACTGAAACACAAAGATAAGTAGACACGCATTTCTTAAATTGGAAAAGCAGCAACACCTATTGACAGTTTGTCTTGATCGTAAGTTATTGGCACAAGTAGGAAAAACCCCACTTAAGCCTGATAGAGTCAGTATTTCCTGATATCTGCAGTAACACAGACTGAGCAGTTGGCAGATAGGTATGCATGGACCATTCAGTGTCCAATAATCAGACATAATCAGTGTCCAAGCTTATCTTTTTGTTTTTCCCTGACATCTCCAAAGCAATATTAATTTTTGTTAAAATAGATTTCAAGTCAAATAACAATCATAATGAGAGCCTCAAATTGTCCCTAAATAAGTACCCAACTTTACCCCACATCCCCAACACAGCACATGTGTTAGCAAAACAATACAAGCAGAGGTCAAGGGGAGAAGTGGAACCACATCATTTTCCAAACTCATAGCAGACTTGAAAGCTTTAATTAATTCACCAGGTGTGAATCTCAAGCATCAGGTTCACAGACTTCCCACACATCTTATTGGTTCCTTGGTGGATGTTGTCTAGAGACAGAGGAAATAACAGAGAGCAAGAAGAGAATGAGAAATCTCACTACAAATATTAAGAAAACTCTAAACAGAAACAGAGAAGTCTAGCACAATAACAGATTTATACCACACAATAAAAAAGAGAACTAGAACTGATGAGAGGGAACATGAATTAGTGAGCTTGAAGATAAATCATTAGGGTACAATATAAAGCAAAGAAGCAATCAAAAATGCAAGAGGCTAACAAAATCTTAAGAATAATATGGGACACATTCAAAAGGAGCAACTTACATCTTACACAGATTCCACAAGAGGAAAAAATAGAAATATACACAGAGCTCAACTGAAGGCCATCAAAATACATGAAGCAAATCCTGACAAAATTGAGAAGACATACAGTCAGCTTCTCAATAAAAACAGATGTCAATATGCCACTCTCAATGAAAAAGAGATCATTGGGAAAGTAATGCAGTGTAATAGTTAGGGATTTTATTTTTGTGCCCACATGATACCTATAAAAAGATATGGGTGCAAAACAATGCAATCAGGTTGCTGCCTGATTATACCTCCTCATGGACATGGCCTTCTTATAAGGAGGATCCTGGAAAATTCCCCTCTCTGTCTACCTTCACCTTTATGTGACAAACCAAATGGAGACCACCTACACCAGTTCTGAAGATGCTTCTAGTGCCATTGGAACCACACAATTCTGTACCTACCAGTGTATTATCTTCCTGCATTCTGTATCATTGACTGTAGCTATCTAAGTGTGAAGAGGGATTTATGAACTAGTGCTGGACTTATAGACTAGACCTATGGACTTGATTTGGACTGAGCTGGGCTGTTTTCCTGATATATAACTACTTCTTGATAAAATATCTCTATTGCACACATATGAGTGTCCTTAGATATGTTTCTCTAGTCAACCCAAACTACAACATTGTGGTACTGGGAATGGGGTACGAGAGAAACAAATCATGAAGCTAGTAATTGGAGGCTTGTCTGACTGCTACTTTATTTAAGTTTGGGGGGTTCTTTTTTTGGCTAGCCAGAGGTCAGATATGGCTCGTAGTTTACTTAGTTGTTTTCTGGAAAGAGTGTCGAAAGCTAAAATTTTGATTCCTAGAAGTCGTCTTTGGTTATTGTGGCAGTCATATGCTTATGTTAATTTCATAATTGAGATGTAGGGGTGGAGTCTAGCCTGTTAATCTGGAGATAGCCATTGAGTAGCCAATGAGGCCTCTGTGTGGGCTTGGTTTTCCCCTGATATGTCTAGGAAATCTTGTGATGCTTCCCTCGTGAAGTTGAGAAGCTATCTCCCTAGTTGTTGGGAGTTAGTCTCAGAGATGATGAATCACAGACAAGACAAGAGGGCAGTGTTTGAGGAGCTGGAGAAGCCACGTGGCTTTGCCCTGATGGAGTCAGACTCTGAAGCTGAAGAGGCCACATGGAGACCCCTGCCAGTGATGAGTTGCTTCTGTGACCACTGGATGCTGTTGATGGACCTTGAGTCTTGAAGTGAGGAGCCATGGGGAGATGCCTGCCAGCATGGGGATTCTGCACCCACTGACTTGTGACTTCACGAGTCGGAAGGAGACATTATAGATTGGTATGGGGCATATGGGCTAATATCGGACTTAAGACTTTGAACTGGACTGAGTTGGGATGCTTTCTCAGTGTTCCATTTCTTTTGTATATAAACCCTTTCTTTATATACCTATGCGTGTCTATGAAATTTGTTCCTCTAGTTTGCCTGGACTAACACATTATGGTACCATAGGAGTGGGGTACTAGAGGAACTAATCATAAAGATGGAAAGTAGATGTATATTTGACTTGTGCCTCTAGTATTGTTACTTCTTGGGCTAGCCAGAAGTCAAATATATCCTTGCAGTTTACTGTGTTATTTTCTGGAAACAATATGGGGAGTTAAAGTTTTGATTACTTTGTTTGAATGCTGTCTTTGGTTACTCCTATATAAAATGGAAAAAATGAATGTTGCTAATGTATATCTTGAGCTCAGGGCTAAAAAACACCATTTGAATATCTCAGAACCTATTCTGCTCAAGGACAATGGTCAGAATGCCTGACCAAAAGCATGGATCTATTTTGATGCCTTCAGAAACCTAATTCTGTGTTTTTGTGTAAACAGCAGTTTAGATAAGGATATAGATAAGCTTAATGAGTATTGACCTTGACTGTTTTAAGAATTAAGTTTGATTTCTGACTATGCTGTTTATACTGATTTCTTATGCCTATTATTGTAAATATAAGGATGTATAGAAATGTTTATTTGGAAGTATGTAGAGAGTTTGTAAATCCAGTTACCTCAAGCCAAGCACTGACCTCTGGAGGGTTTAGGTCTTAGCGTCAAAGACATCTCTGAAGAGATGAACCCCACTTTGTTCTTAGATGGGTTTAGGCCAAACCTAGAAAGACTTCTCTGAAGAAAGTAGCCCCACTCAGTCTTTTGGAGTACTAAGGACACTTGTATTCTCAGAGAAGGTCAGGGACCTTCTCAGAGTGACCCATAAAGAAGGACAGAGTCTATTTCCTTAGAAAATTCTGACTAGTGATTATTTTCCGAAGCAAAGAATCTGGAACCATGAAGATAAACTCCTCTCTGGAACTCAATGTTAAAGGAAACCTGTGGCAGGCTGAAATGCTTGCTAGGTTTCTACATGGATCTACTCTTTGAGTAGAAGTAGAAGAACTGCAGCAATAAAGAGGCAAGTTGAACTTGGCCACTGACACCCGTGGACTTGGTTCATAGGAAATAGAGAAGATGAGAGCGGATTGACTGGTCTGAAGTTCATGTCCTAGCGGGAGAGAGCTAGGCATGTTGAGAATTTGTGATGGGACCATGGTTTAAAGGGAAGGCGACCAATGGCTACCCTGGTGAGACTTAGAGAGACAGCCTGCATTGAGTTTACCAGAACCCAACCAGAGGAAGAGAAGCGATTTGAGTCTGTGAACTGGTACATATTGTTGCTGACTTTATGAATGGCCTGTCCTGATTTGACTTTGCTAATGGATGCGCACATCAAAAGGTTCAAATTGGAATAAAGATTCTTCACGATGAAAGATATGATTGTTTCCTCAGAGCACTGGGTTGATGTAAGTGAGCAATATAGAAATTAGATACCCAAAATGGGGGAATAAAGGCATGAGGTGGTTGAATTACAAACTCTCATAGGTGGGGAAATATATATTCATAGGATTATAGAGTCATGTGACTTCATGAGTCAGAAGGAGACATGGTGTCAGGCATATGGGCTAATATTAGACTTAAGACTTTGAACTGGACTGGGGTAGGATGCTATCTCAGTGCTCCATTTCTTTTGTATATAAACTCTTTCCTTATATCCATATTCATGTCTATGAAATTTGTTCCTCTAGTTTGCCCAGACTAACAGTTATTTTTGTTTTAAATGGAAAAAGTTAATGTAATTAAAGCAAATTTTGAGATCAGAGTCTGAAATCCACCTTTGAACTTCTCCTTTCAGTGCATTGTATTTAGTCAAAATGGCTGATAGAAGATGGAAATGACTGACAGAGGTTTCACTCTGGCTTGATGCAATCAGAGGCCTAAGGCCGTTTTGCATATGAATCGGGTATTTTGGATAATAACTGACTTTCAAAAATGTGTTTAGGATTTGGGAATACTAGGATTATATGTATTTCTTCTCATTTTTGATATGTATATAAATGATTATTGGGAAGTATGGAAATAGAGTTTGTAAGCCAGCACTTTCACCTGTAAGTTTTGTCTTTAAATGGAAGTTACCTGCAAAGAAATTACTGAAAAAATAAGCCCTACCTACTGCCTTTAGGGTCCAATACATTTGCATTAGAAATGACTTGCTGAAGGAACTGTTGGCAGACTGAAGGGGAAAAAATAAACCACCTGACCTTTTTGAATTTTGAACTTTTGGTTTGTGCCTGAATCTGGAAAAATTTGGAACCATGAAGAAAATCTCTTTAAGACTGAAAGTTAAATGCAGCCTGTAGGCAGCCTGATATGTTCATTAGGTGACCACCTGTATCCACTTGTTAAGTTGAAGTAGGAAAAAAGCAGCAGTAAAGAGACAGGTTAAATATGATCACTGAAACCTGTGGAACTCTTTTAGAGCTACTAGGGGGACGTGTGCTTCGGCCATTTTGAAGTTTAAAGAGTTGCGTAGAACCTGGGTCTATGACATTACCTAATCCATGGGGGCTAGGTTTCTTGAGAATTTGTGACAGGGTCCATGGTTGAAAGGCAAGACAGTCATTGGACACCTTGGTGAAACCAAGTGGTTCACATTAAGCTGAAGAACATGCTTGTCTTCTCAGAGCATTGTGTTGATTTCAGTGATCAGTATAGAAATTAGATGCCCCAAACGGGAGAATAAAGGCATGTCATGGCTGGTTGACAACCTTTCATTGATGGGGGATTACACTGAAAGGATTATAGAATTATAGGATAAGTGTTCACATAACTGTAATTGTTAAGTGTAGAATGCTTTTGTTTTTTTGTGTTGATAGAATATTATGCTGAAATGATGCTAGAACATTTGAGTTATACTCATTTTAGTTTTACCCTGTTCAGCACAATTATGATTTAAATATTGTACTTGTTTTAAAATTTTAATGTGGTTAAGTAATTGTGTATAAGTGCCAAGGTGGTAAGTATGGACTGTAATATTTAATACTTTTGTGCCAACATGACACCTGTAAGAAGATATAGTTGGAGTATAGCTATCAATCAAGTCACATCCTTGATGGTATATTCCAGTACATGTGGGTAGACTTCCCATAAGGAGGATCCTGGGAATTTCCCCTCTCTCCCTTCACCTTCCTGTGAGAAGCCATGTGAAAACCTACAAAAATCCTAAACATGTTCCATTGCCATTGGACCCACACACTCTGCACTCAATCACCTTTGATCTTTTTGCATTTTGCATCATTGTATGTAGTTTGTGAGTCTGAAAAGAGATTTATGGACTAGTGTTGAATCTATGGACTACAATTGGAGTTATGGACTTGGAGTGATTTGAACTAATGGGATGTTTTCCTGATAATAACTACTTCTTGATACAAATACCTCTCTTTTACACGTATATGAGTGTCCTTGGATTCGTTTCTCCAGTCAACCTGCCTAACCCACTGAATAAAGGTGCAGAAGATACACTCAACAACATAATCAGCAAACTAGACCTGCCTCACATACACCGAAGCTCCATCGAACAATGCACAATATATATTCTTCTCCAACGAACATGAAACATTCTCAACAGACCTCATAGAGGCCACAAAACATGCCAGAACAAAAATTTTAAAATTGAGAATCTAAACCAATTTTCTCAGATAGCAAACTTTAGGACTAGAAATCAACATTTAAAAGAACACACACACACACACACACACACACACATATATATATATATATATATATATATAGTGGCAAGCACATGAAGAATGAACAATATCACACTTAAAATGGGTAATAAATCAAACAAGAGTTGAAATAAACAAATTCCGGAAACAAAAGAGAACAATGAAACAGTATAGCAAAACATTTGAGACACAGCAAATGTAGTAATTAGAGGTAAATTTATGACAATCAAAGCAAAAATGGAAAAAGAGGAGAAGTACAAAACCAGTACACAAACACAAAATCTTGTAAAACTGGAACAAGGGCAACAACATTAATCCTCCAGTAAAAGACGACTCAAGCAGAAATAAGTGAACTGTTAAACACAAAAACAATGGGGGGAAGGGGAGAAATCAACAAAACAAGTAGTTGGTTCTTTGAAAGGATTAACACAATAGACAGGATGATGGCAAACTCAACAAAGGAAAATGAAGAATAATTTCAAATACTGAGAATAAGAGATGAAAGGGTAACATCATAAGCGATCTAAACAAAATAAAAACACACTAACTATAAAAATACTATATTTCAACAAATTTAATAACCCAGAATAAAAGGAAAGATACCTGGACATAAACCATTCACTCAAAGAAAAGCAGACATATGTCAGAAAAGTCAACATAACCACAACAAAAGATGAAGTAGAGAAGGTCATCAGAAAATTTGGAACCAAAAAAATCCCAGGGTCAGATGGCATCACAAGGGAATTATACCAAGTATTCAGAGAAGACCTGTCAAAAATATTACCCAATTTATTCCAGAATATAAAAAGGACAATAAATCACAAACTCATTATAGAAAGCAAGTGTATAACATAATACCATAATTAGGTAAACACCATGCGTTGAGATGATTACAATGCTACTGGATCCACAAGACTTTCCACCCACCAGCCTGTGATCTTCCTGTATTTGGAATCATTGCATGTGTTGAGTGAATCTGAAGAGGAATTTATAGACTGGTGTAGGGCATATGGGCTAATATCAGACTTATGGACTTGATCTGGACTGGACTGGGATGTTTTCTTCATGTACTTGTTGATAAAAAGTTCTCTCTTACATATATATGAGTGTTTCTTGATTTGATTCTCTAGTCTGGTGATTTTCAACTTTCATAATGCTGTGACCCTTTAATACAGTTCTTCATGTTGTGGTGAACCCCAACCATAAAATTATTTTTGTTGCTACTCCATAACTGTAAATTTGCTACTGTTATGAATCATTATGTAAATTTCTGATAAATGATGTATTTTCATTGTTACAAATTAAACACACTTAAAGCATCTTGATTGCAAAACAATATGTAATTATATATTGTGAAATATTTGTGTATTTTCCGATGGTCTTGGATGACGCCTGTGAAAAGGTCATTTGATTCTCAAAGTTGTCACGGCCCACAGGCTGATAACTTCTGATCTAGTCAACATGGAATAACACACCTCGAAACTACTCTGCTGGGTGCAGTTAATCTATCACAAAAGGACAGATATTGTTTGAACCTCCCATGATAAGGAAAAACACCAAGACATAGGTAGGTTAATGGTCTTAGACTACATAAACTGGAGTCTGTTTTCCCATACAAAGAGATAGAGAGCCTGTCTAGCATGTATGGAACACACATAACCCACCCTCCCACACACCATTTTATGGGCATCTTATAAAACACCTTGAAAGAGGAGTCTTCTCCTCACCTGGGCTAACTTCTTAAAGAAGGGAGAAAATGTAGACCATCCACTTGATGCCATATAATATCGGCATAAGATACCACTAAATCAACTGACAAAAATGTCAAGTTAAATCAGGGGAAGGGACCATCTAAATTTCAGAGGAGGCATTTATACTTCTGTTGGTGGATAAATCAGGAGGAATAGCTTCATATTGGGAAATATGCTCAAAATAATTATATAGAACCCAAATGGAGAAAAATCCTAGTACTATAATTCTTGACTACACCTATTTTATTTAGCTTCTATCCAAACCTCAGAGACCCAGGTCCTGTTCTGTGTAGTATGGGGATCTTAGTCTGTGTCCTTTCACGGAACACAACACCCCTCATAGGCCACAACTGAAAGAATGGATGTGGAAATCTCATTGAGTGAACTGGAATTCTCCTCAAAATTGCTTGCAACCTTGGACTTAAGATTGAAACTCTGGGTATGAGAAGAAATAGATAACTTTCATCCCATGGCTATGGAATTGGTAGTCACTGGATGGTGGTTTGGAACCCTTGCTTCATAGATGTCCAAAAAAAGATGGCCCAGAACCACCATAAACTTTCTATTTTAATACCCTCTATGTTTTATTATGGTAGGCAAGGTTCTGTCCTTAGAATGAATGATACTGAAAATTCCCCCTAACACAAACCCAAATTGTAAACATTGTTCATTCATTTGAGAGTACAATCTGTACATAATAGCAACTTATGAATTTCAGCTCTGAACTAATCCATAGTTGGATAACTTCCTTTTTTTAACAATACCTTAAATTCTATGCCATTGGAGAAATTAATAACACTATCAATGGCACTAACTTATGTCCTAAGAGGGGCATAAAATGTTCTTTGTCATAAAATGATAAAAATGCCTCTAAAGTAAACCATAGAGGTACACAATCCATAACCAAGAAATTAGAGACATAACCCTAGTTTGGCTACACAAGGGAAATAATACATGGGAGCATGAAAAAGTGAATGAATGATAACAATACTTTATTCACAAAGGAAAAATAGCAGATTCAGTCAATAGCTTGACTGTACTAAAAACTGGGTCTGTAGACCATAGGGCATCAAGTAAAAGCACAGCCATTGCCAACACCTTGCTTTTGGTTTTCTGAGACATGTAGAAATAAGATAAAAATTTTAAGTGGAAAAATTGTATTTTGTATTAGCAATAATACGTATGGGTTGTGTGCATTGGATTATGTTGTATTTAAAACACAAACTCTTTGAAAAGGATTACTAGTTGAGCTTTTAGTGTTATTTACATTATTTTCTGCCTTTCTATAATAAAATTATTATGATCATATTGGAGTGCATAAGTTAAATGTGCATATGAAATGAAATCACCATATAGATTGAAAATAATTAGACATGTAAAATTGTCTAATAAGTTATGCAAGTCATCACTGAAAGAGTGGTATAATATATTCTTTCTCCCCACCCACAATTATTGGAAATTTTATTTAAAAATATTTACACAAATAGAAAGGAGCTGTTTTAATATATTCCATGAGTTTAACAACCGAATTTTAAAGCCTATTAATCTGAGGCTTCTTATTTTATGTACACAACTCTTGCCCTTCTACTCTCCAAAGTCATTCTCATTTGAAAAGTTTGTGATGGCACTCTAGTTTGTCAGGGAACTCTGGCATCGGGTTGGACAACAGCTATTACAATACAGATGGTAAACTATTAGAATGTGAAAGACAAATGAAAATGAATATTAAAGGTGACAGAAATCAAATATTCACCTGGACTGCTATTATACACCTACTCTTTCTCTAATTATGTAACTGAGAAAAGAACACTGAGACCATTTTATTTTGAAAAGCAGATGTAAAGAATAACAATTTACCTGTGTGTACTAATTGTTTTATTTCAAGTGGTTGTTCATTTTCTGCTTTTTCTATTATTCAAATGATTTTATTAGGGGTTTCTACAAGTCTTATCACAATTCAGACATACAACCATTGTGTCAAGCACATTTGTACATTTGTTGCCATCATCATTCTCAAAACATTTGCTTTTTACTTGAGCCCTTGCTGTCAGCTCCTCATTTTATCCTCTCCCTCCCTTCTTTCCCCTCCCTCATGAACCCTTGATAATTTATAAATGATTATTATTTTGTTTTATCTTACATTGTCCTATGTCTCCCTTCACCCACTTTTCTGTTGCTTGTCCCCCAGGGAGGGGGTTATATGTTGATCCTTGTAATCAGTTCCCCCTTTCTACTCCACCTTCCTAGTATCACCACTCTAAGCACTGGTCCTGAAGGGCTCTTCTGTCTGGATTCCCTGTGTTTCCAGTTCCTGTCTGTACCGGTGCACATCCTCGGGTCTGGCCAGATTTGTATCCTAGTTCTTCTATCACTTGTTCTCTAGAAACTTGGGAGCACTTATCCTGGCTATAAGCAACTGTCTTTCATTTATTTAGATTTTTTTGTTAAATATTCAATTCAAGAAAAACTAAAAAGATTTCTCTATATACTTCAAATGTATTCTTTTTAATCATAAAAATTAAAACTAAGAACAACAAGTACATCAAGCATCAAATTTGTTTCCAGAGTGAGTAAAGATTGTAAGCCACTAGTGCCTCCTTAAAATGTTATGCTAAAATTCATCATTTGTCCCCAGATGTTTGAAGTCGTTTTCTCTTTCTTTTTTTTCTTCCTTGTCTTTTTTTTCCAAGTCTTTAGATTGTCTTTTGTAAAATTTTATTTTAGTTTTAAATCATTTTATTGGGACTCAGACATCATTTCTCACAATACATAAATACATATATTGTGCCACGCTTCTTCACATGCCTGCAGCTGTTAGCATTCACCGAACCTCTGCCTTTCCATCTGAGTCCCTGATATTAACCACCCATCCCTTCCCCTCCACCCTTGCTCCCCACTCTCCCACCAACTCTCAATACTCTATAAACTATTGTTTTGTCTTTCTAAAATACTAAAGGTTGATTGATAAAACACAGAGGAAAGGTCTGGCAATCCTCTGTAAAGAGTACAGCCAAAGAAAACTCATGGAGCAGTTCTATACTATTTTGTAGCACAAAGATTGTCAAAATTGGAAGAAACTGGACAGCAATGATTTAATGGACTAAATGCTAACCACTTCATCATTGCAAACTCATTAGTCAAGAACTTTATTTCTAAATCTCCAAGACCCATATTTTGAATTTAAATTAACAAAGTAAAGTCATTGTCTAACCCCACCATAAGAACATCAATATAAGATGAACTCTAGCATCGATTAGTTCACCACCAGTTGTGAAATATTTCATTACACTGGAGGTATGATGGACTTTTACC
Organism: Nesogale talazaci; assembly: GCA_004026705.1. Taxonomy (NCBI): domain Eukaryota; kingdom Metazoa; phylum Chordata; class Mammalia; order Afrosoricida; family Tenrecidae; genus Nesogale; species Nesogale talazaci. The sequence continues at coordinate 19,327 of PVJH01006899.1, forward strand.
CCTTAGGGGAACATGGGAGGATTGAAAAGTAAAATATTTTTCCTTTTAATTTACACAAATATAGTCCTATGTCTTGAGGTGTTAGGAAACAAAGATGTGAGTTTGGGGAGTAAAGTGGGCTGTGGTATTTTTACTCAATTCACACATAAGAAAAATAAATGAATTTGGATGACAGAAGACTTGATGCACTTGAATGATGGTACTGGCAAAGACTATTAAATATAACATGGATTGTCAGAAGAGTAAACCCATTTCCCTTGGAAGAAGCACAGCTCCTTAGAAGTAAGAATGATGAGACATTGTCCCATGTATTTTGGAAATATTATGAGAAGTGATCAGTTCCTGGAGAATGATATTGAACTGGTCATTAAAACTGAGAAAGATGCATATAAAGAGGGGTTGATACAGTGACTGCAATGATTCAAACATAGCAAAGAGTGTGAACATGACATAGGCCATGCTTTTGCCATCTGTTGTAAATAGGGTCTTTATGAGTTTGAACTCATTCCGTGGTACCTATCACATGAAGTAACAATCTACCACACTTTGATGCACTTTTTTTCTTTTTTTTTCACATTGAGCACGCTATTGTTTCTGAAATATTTATTTAAACTTGGGAATAAAATAAAATGTGTGTTAACTGGTCAAGAACAGCCGCATTTGATGACATTATCTACTTGGAAAGACTGTCAGATGGTCTGTTAAAATCTATACATTCATTATTTAAGAAATATTATTTGGGAGATGCTTATTTCAAAATACTTATAACTCAAAATATATTTAGGTATTTCTGAAATGTTGAAAAAGCAAAATCAGAATTTTAATCACAACACAAAAACTGGTTTTGAGTTGAACAAATTTTTAAATTCATGATTGTTAGTGTAACTAGAGAGTGAAATAATATACAGAATCACTGTACACCCCCAAACATTTAACCAGTTTAAGAGGTAGTGTATGAGCATGAACCAATAGTACTGAAGGAAGAAGTTTAAGCTGTGCTACAACCATTAGCTAAAAAGAAGCCTCCAGGGATTGATGGAATACCAACTGAAATATTTCGACAAGCTGATAAAGTACTGGAATCACTCTTCTATGCCAGGAAATTTGGGAATACAGTTACTTTGCCAAATGGTGGAAATAGGTTAATATTTTTACCTAGTCCCAAATAAGATGACCCAACAAAATGCTCAAGCTGTGTTACAGTATCATCGATCTCTTATGCAAGCACAATTTTGCTTAAGATCATTCAGCAATGGTTGCAACACCTCAGGCAGGAAACAAAAAGAGGTAGTAGAAAAAGAATGATCATTGCTGATGTCAGATGGATCTTGGCTGAAAGTAGATAAGACTGGAAAGGTAAATATTTGTGTTCTATTAATTATGCCAAGGCATTGATTTTGTGGATAACAACAAATTAGGGATTACTTTAAGAAGAATGGGAATTCCAGTGCACTTCCTTATGCTCATGAGGAACATGGGTTAAGAGACAGTTATTCAAACAGAACAAGAGATGCTGCATGTTTAAAATCAGGAAATGTGTCCATCAGGGTTGTGTCCTCTCACCATAATTATTCAATCTGTATTATGATCAAATCATGAAACAATCTGAATTACATGAGGAAGAATGTGTCACCAGGATTGGAAGAAGACTTATTAACAGCCTACAATATGCAGATGATATAAAAAGTATTTGAAGTATTTGCTTGCTGAAAGTGAGGAGACCATGAAGAACTTGTGAATAACGATCAAGGATTGCAGCCGCAGATGGATTGCTGCTCAGTGGAAAGCCCGCAGATGGATTGCTGCTCAGTGGAAAGGATGCCAGAACCCTACAACTGGACCAGTGAAAGCAATGAAGTTATCATGGATTTTGCCTTCCTTGAATCCATAATCAATTCTTATGAAAGGAAGTAGCAATCAAGACACCGAAAGACTTGTTGCATTAGGTAAATCAGCTGTGCAAGACTTCTTTAGAGTACTGAAAAGCAAGGATGGTGATTTCAGCACTGACATGTGCCTGACTCAAGCGATACTACTTACAATTGCTTCATATGTATGTGAAAGTTGGGCAGTAAATAAGGAAGGCTGAAGAAGAGTGGATGCATTTGAATTGTGATGCTGGACAATATTGAAAGCACCAGGGACTGCTAACAGGACAGACAAATCTGTCTCAGCCAGAGTGCTCTTTAAGGTTAAGGTTGGCAAGTTTCATCATATACAGCAGTGGTTCTCAACTTTCCTACTCCTGTGACCCCCAACCATAACATTACTTTTGTTGCTACTTCATAAATGCAATTTTGCTACCGCTATGATTCAGGGGACCCCATGAAAGGGTTATTCAACCCAAAGGGGGTTGAGAACCACTGACATATTGCCAGGAGATACCAGAGTCTGGTACAGTACAACATATGTGACAAAGTGCAGGGGAATACATAAAGAAAAAGACCCAGAGTCAAATGGATTGACACAGTCAGCGACTGTTAAGAGTGGGCTCAAACATAAAACTATTGTGAGAATGGTGCAGGATTAGACAGTGCTTTGTTCTGTTGTGCAAAGGGTCTTTGTGTTGAAGCCAACTGGATGACACCTAACAATGACAGTGAATCAAAGAGTGGAACAGCCCAGAAAACCCTCAATTCATATTTATTTAAAATATTGCTCTGTTTACTTATTGCTAGGTTCCACAAGCTGATCTGGTTCTTAGTGAGGCCACGTACCACAGAATGAAACACTCACTGCCTAGTTTTGTGCTCTCCCCATAAATGTTGCTATGTTGGAGTCTGTTACTGCAGTCACTGTTTCTTTTTTTGTTTGTTCTTTTGGGCATCACTGCCCTCTGGTGGTCATGGGAGCTACCCAGCACTGCTCCTGAGAGCCACTGCTGGATTTGAACTGCCAAGCCTGTGGGCTGCAGTCCCACACTCAACCACTTACGCCACCGGGGTTCAGCCCCTGCAGTCACTGTTTCACTTCATCTGAATTACTTTCTTAATCTTTCTTTTTGAACTAAGCATGTGTCCTTCTTGGGTGACTAGTTTCTCCTGATAATATGTTCAGTTTATGTTCAGTTTATGAGACTAAATCTTTTCATCATCACTTCAAAAAATCAATGTAGCTATACTTTATTTCAAGACAGATTTGTTTGTTCTTCTGGAAGTCATATATATAAGTGTGTGTGTATATATATACACACACACATATATATGATTCCTCTGTGAGAGAATTTTCCCTGTGACCCTCACAGAAGTGTCACAGGGAAAGAACAAAACAACCAGGGTGCATCACAGCACTGACAGAACATACAACATGCTTCTATTTTTTTTAATGCCTCCTCTACTCTCACCCCGCCCTCTATCATGATCCCAGTTCTTCCTTACAAATCTGGCTAGACTGGAGCACATACACTAGTACAGATTAGGGCTCTGGACATACAGAATCCAGGAAAGATGAACCCCTCAGGAACAGCAAAGCAATGGGAGTAGTAATACCATGAGAGTAGGGGGAATGTGCGGGAAGAAGGGGGAGAAACTGGGAACCAACTACAATGATGGACAACCCCACCTCCTTCTTCAGGGGTATGAACAGCAATAGCATGGGTGAAGAGACACGGCAGGTGTGTAAGATATAAACACAATAATAAGTTATAAGTTATCAGGGGTGCATGAGGGTGGGAGAGTGGGGAAGGTAGGGGAAAAAGAGAAGCTGATGCTAAGGCTAAAACAGAAAAAATATTTTGAAAATGATGAAGGTAGCATATGTACAAAAGTACTTGGTATAATTGATATATGGATTGTTTTTTGGAGGGGTGGTGGATTGTTTTAAGAGCTGTAAGAGACCTTAAGAAAATTAATCAATTAATTAATTATTTAAAAATGATTCCTCACCAACCCTATAATCCAATGACATTTCTTCTTCTCTGCTCTATTTCATTAAGTTTTTGCATACATATGAAGGAATTGAAAATACTATGGTTCGGTTCAAGTGTACCTTAGTCCTTTAAGTGGCATCTTTATTTTTAGCGTGTTACAGATAACATGTTATGTTATGTGTATGGGCTGCTACACATAATTCAAATTTTTGCTAGTTGTGTCCACAGGTGTGATTGTGAGTCCACATAAAATTAACCCCACTCCATCAGTGATGGGAATTTTAAAAAATGTATATTGAAATGTTGCCACACTAAAAATTGTGTTCTTCAATCTTTATCACTAGATGTTTTATGCTTTCTTCATTTTCATGAAACAAAGTTGTGTCACCACATATTGCAGTATGCTAATGAATTTTCCTCCAATCATTATGCTGCATTCTTTTAACATTTTGGATTAGTTACTCAGAAAACAGATTGAATAAGTATGGTGAAAGGACACAACCTTGATGTTGATACACACCTTTCTTGATTTTAAGTCATTCAGTATCCCTTTATTCTGTTTTAACAGCTGCCTGATGGTCTATGTATAAATCTTCATGCCTACTACTAAGCCTTCTAGAGTTCTCATTCTTCTCATGTCATCAATAATCTCTTATGACTCGCACAGCAAACTATCCATTTGCTGTGCATCGTCAATTAAGCACAGGTCAACACTGTTCTAGTATCAGCTGCTTTCAGCTAAGACCCAGTTGATGTCAACAATGACTTCCCTCAATCTTTGTCCTTTGCTTCTCCTCCTTGAATTTCCTGGGAATTTACTGTGGAAATCAATTTGGAATCATCTTCAGCAAAATTTTACTTATGTTTAATGACAATTTCCCTATTAGATAATTTTTCTTTGGAAAATACACGAACAAGTATCTCTTCCAGTTAGTTGGAGAGGTAGCAAGTTCGCTTTTTTATTTGTTGGCATAGACAAGTGATCACTTTCAGTATGGTATCAGAATTATGTCAGTTCCTAGAGATCTGTTTTTCGCCTGTGTCTTCAGTGCAACTGCATTTCGTCCTGTAATAAAATTGGCTCTTGTTGATGTGCTGTCTCCCGAAATGATTGAATGCCTTCCAACTCTTTAGAAGTTCTTCTAGTCTTTAATCTATCTTCTGTTTGATTTCTTTATTTCTGGGCTGTTCAATATTTTGTTCAGTGTCTGTCAATGTTGAATTTCAAGTGTTCAATTCTCCTCTTCCATTCTTTTATCTTGAAAAGTCCTAGTGTGTTATTCTTTTGAATTTGCAAGTCAATGCCTTTGTACATTTCATTATTTCACCATCATAATTCAATTTTCCTTCTTGAGCTGCCCTTTGGCATCTGTTTATATATTTTATTTCTTTTCTTCTTTTTAAAAAAACTACTATATATTCACTTCAGGTGCAACTTTTATAGACTTTTCTGACATTTCCTACATTTACTTGTTTATTTTCTTTTTAAAGATGAACTTTTAGTTCATTTTATTTCACAACTTATTTGAATAATTAGTGTACAAATCATAAAAAGATATTCTGGAAATTGTCTTTAAATTCAGGTAGAATATACTCAAAGCCTTATACTGGTTCTGGTGAATTTGAGAATTTGTCTGAATTTTCTTCAGCTTCAATTTGAACTAGCATATGTGCCATTGATGGTTTATCCCATAGTCATCTTCTGACTTTGCTCTAACTGAGGACATTGAACTTCTTTCATCAGGTTTTTATCATGGTTGTAGTGGGGTTGGTTCGTGTATATTTCATTCAGTGAAGTTCACATGTATAATTGCTATCTATGCTCCTGAAAATGATATTTTTGCATACTGTGATCCAAGTTTGTTGTCAGTCAAGTATATTACAACAAAGCCCCTCTATAATAAAAGCCTGTAAAATCAATTATCATGTGCACAGATGAACATCAGAAACTCAGACTTTTCAGAGAAAAGATATAGAAGAAAATAAAACAGTTACTTGAGAAAGAGAATGAATAAAGGTAACAATCCAGGAGAGTTAAGAAATTCTGAATTCCCAACAATTATGGTCCAGCTCAGTCACTTTGAATTACTTCAGGTAGCATTGAAGTTGGAGGGGAGCAATAGAACTGGCTGCACTCACCCACATCTACAAAGTACTCATATTGGTGATTGGCAACCTGAGAGGAGTGTGATCTTTCTCCTTACTCCTTGCTACCTCCAGTTATGGAAGCATAGGTTCTCCCAATCAACCAAACCAGTCGTCAGGCAAACCTCACCCACTGCAACTCCTGTACCGCTTTGCCATTTTGTTGTTTACTTCTTAGTTTCCACCCCCCCCACCTCTAGTTATTTTTCACATTTTCCCCTATTCCTCTTTTATTTTTTTCTTTATTATTCCATAGGGTCATGAGCTCCCACCTGCCACCTCCTTTCTTGTCAAGGGTGCACACTACTATAAAATTAGAATATCATTCCCCTGGCAGTCTTGTTTCACAATAGGAATAAGCAAGGCACTATTAAAGAAGTATGTTTTATAGCTAACTTTTCTTGAGCTGAAAGCGTGCTTTGCAGCCACAGTAGTCAAAATAGCCTTGTCTTATTACAATACAGGTACATGGACATGTGGACTCAAGAAAAAGAATTGAGAACTCAGAATAAAGCTATCCAATAATGGACAGGCACACTTTGACAAATGTCGAAGATCCACATATTGAGAAAGCATAGTCTCTATAAAAAATAGTATTGCTAAGGCTAGAAATCCATTTGCAGAAGAATGAAAATGGTTCCACTTCTCTCATCACATAAAAATACTAACCCCAGATTAATCAAATACTTAAATATAATATTTAAAACTATTTATAAAAGTAGGTGAGAATTTGGGGACTCTAGTGTGCTGTATGAATACACTATCAAACATAACTTAAAAGGTACAAGCAATAGAAGAAAAACTGAATGATAAATCTCATAAAAATTAAGCATCTATACATAAAAAATACTTCACTAAAACAATAAAAAGAGAACCCACAGATTGGGCATAAAATTTTTGACAATGCCATATTTGATAGGAGATTAATCTCTAAGATGTATAGACCACTTCAACACATCAACAACAAAAACATAAGCAGTGTAATTTAAAAAGTGGACAAAGGGCCATTTAGAAACAACAAACAAACAACAAACAAGCCATTTAGAAGTCTAATAAGCAATAACCATGATCATTAGCGATATTTGCGGCTGTTGTTAGGTACCACCATCAACTGGGTTCTGTCTTGTAGGGACCCATTAAAAACAAAGCACTGTCCTGTCTGAGGTGGCTCCTCAAGGTGACTGTTCTGTGTGCCACAGCTCATGTTTGAAATCTGTTCTCCATCCCAGGCCTGTCTACCTCCAGGGCCTGAGCCAAGACCCCTGGACTCTCTAGCCCAGGTCACCGGCCAGGCAGAGGTGAACTCCCTGTTGTTTTTATTGCCTGGTCTTCCCTCACCCCACTTCCACACTTTTCTAACCACTCCTGGAATTCTCAACCCTATCTTAATGAATTGTTCCTGAGCATGTCTCAGGTTGCTCACAATTGTCGCTACATTTGAATTCATTTTTTGTAATCCTGTGTCAGTCCCTCTAGTTGAGTGTCTTTCTCTTTTCTGCTGACCTTCAACTTTACCAAATATGGTGCCCTTATCTAGGGATTTATTTCTCCTGTTTACATTTCCAAACTACATGAGATGAAGTCATCCTCCTCTTCTATAAGTAGCATTCTGACTATTCTTCTTCTAAAACAAATTTTATTTATCTTCTGGCAGCCCCTGATGCATTGCTATCACCAATATTTACAAATGCATTTGATTTCTTGCTTGATCAGACTAAAGAAACTACTGTAACACTTCTTGTCTTCACTGTTGGCTGAAGGAAGAATGACTCACAACAGCCCACTTAGCCCTCTCCCCATGATCTCCAGAATCGTCTTGTGCAAACTGTACTAAGGTCCACTTGAAGAAACATCATGTTTAGTAATCTCCCATCTGCTGCTAGGTGACCCTGATTCTTGGAATTAGCCAAAATGACAATACCTAGCTATCAAGTGTACCCAAAGACTAATCCTAACAAGTCCTATTAAAAACGCACTAGTCTGTACAGAGAAAGCCTTTGCCCTCAAGTCAGAGACCCCTCTCAGAGGTCCTCAAAAACATCTGTCTCTCAACATTGAGTCTCTCCATCTGTCTTTCATACTAATATTAGCTTTAGTCATTGATACACAAATTTAAATAACTTCTATTTACTGGAATTCCTTGTTGAATACATACATACACACACACACACATATATATATATATATATATAGCACATATTTGTATAACATATTCCTATCAGAAATAAAATTACAACTTAAGGTAGATGTCTTTTCTTAAGGTAGATTTTTAAATTACCATTTTAAAGATGAATGTGGGCAGTTTCTCTTGAATTTGTAATTTCTAGCATAGTACACCATGTAATTTTTGATTCAAAATGGCAATACCAGTTCATTTTGACCTGTTAATTTCTATGACATGTATCCTTTTTTGTTTTTATTTGTTTTTAGCCAAAAAAGTTTTGCATTTAATTTTTCTTCCATTGTTGATTTAATCTGGTCAATGCAAATATTCATGTAAAAATAAATGGAGTGAAACACTTGGCAGTGAACAGAGAAACATATTTTGGAAAAATAACAAACAAAATTAGAAGCTAATGATACAATGTAGATTAAAGAGAGGAACAAAGGCAAAAACAATGGAATCAGTTCCTATGTTTTCAATGAACAAAACAGAAAACATATCTAATATGGTTTCAACACACACATGACTGTTTCTCACATAACAAGAAGCTTAATAGGCAGGTAGCTGCTCTCATTGGTTTAGATCGCCACTTTCCATTACATCAAAGCTCATATTAATTATATATTTTAATAAGTCATTTTATTAAGGGCTCATACAACTCCAATAATGATCAATACATGTGTAAGTTGTATGCATACCTCATTTGCACACCTGTTGCCATAATCACTCTCAAAACATCTTCCTTCCACTTAGGCCCCTAATACCAGCTCCCCATATTTCCCACACCTCCCCACTTCCCCTCTGCCATGAACCCTTACTAATTTATAAGTTGCTATTACTTTTTCATATCATACACTGTCTGATGTGTCCCTTCACTCACTTCCCTGTTGTCTGTACTGCAGAGAGGAGGTTATATGTTGTGTTAGTCTAGATAGACTAGAGAAACAAATTCATAGATGCATATGGATATAAGGGTAGGGTTTATACACAAGAGAAATGGAACATTGAGAAAGCATCCCAACCCAGCCCAGTTCAAAGTCGTAAATCCAATACTAGCCCATATGTCCGATACTAGTCTATAAAGGCTCCTTTTGACTCATGAAGTCACAGGTCAATGGGTGCAGTGTCCCGGCACTGGAGGGACTCTCCCCATGGCTCCTCGCTTCTAGGGCTCAGGGTCCATCAGCAGTATCCAGTGGTGGTGGAAGAAACTCAGTGTTGGCAGGGGTCTCGACATGGCTTCTCCAGTTTCAGATGTCTGGTTCTGTGTGGCTTTTCCTCTGGCTTCTTCAGCTCCTTGGTTGCTGCTGTCTTGTCTTGTCTGTAATTCGTCGTCTCAGAGACTGACTTCCAACAACTGGGGAAGATGGCCTCTCATTTCCACCAGGGAAATACAGCGAGATTTCCGAGAAGTCTCAGGAGAAAGCCATGCCCACACAGAGGCCTCGTTGACTACTCAATGACTATCTCCAGATTAACAGGCTAGACTCCACCCATACATCTCAATCATGACATTGATATAAGTACATAACCACCACATATGTAGATCCCTGCAATTGGTTCCCCCTTTCTACTCCACCCTCCCTCCATCCTCCTGGTATCATCATTCCTACCACTGGTCCTGAATTCCTCATGTTTCTGACTCCAGTATACATCCCCTGGTATAGCTGGATTTGTAACATAGAACTGGGATCATGCTAGTGGTTGGGAGGAAGCATTTGAGAACTAGAGAAAATTGTAGATTTCATTGTTACTACACTGTGTCTCGACTGGCCCATTTCCTCCCCGCAATCCCTCTATAAGGAGATATCACGTCGCCTATTGATGGGGTTTGGATCCCCAACCTGTATTCCCCCTCATTTATAATGATAAATTTTTTAGTTCTTTGATACCTGACACAAGATCCCTTCTATACCTTGTGGTCACACAGTCTGGTGTGTTTCTTCTGTGTGTGGGCTTTGTTTCTTCTAAGCTAGATGGCCGCTTGTTTGCTTTCAAGCCTTTAAGACCCCAGATGCTATATGTCTTAACATCCAGGCACCATCATCTTTCTTTACCACAATTGCTTATGCACATATTTGTCGTCAGTGAAAATATCAGGAAGGTGAACACACAGTTATGACTTTTTAGTTCTTGAAATCTGGTAACTGATCCCTTTGATACCTCATGGTCCCACCAGTTGGTGTGCTTCTTCCATGTGGGCTTTGTGGCTTCTGAGCTAGATGGCCGCTTGTTTGCCTTCAAGGCTTTAAGACCTCAGATGCTACATCTTTTAATAGTCAAGCACCATCCGCTTTCTTCACCACACTTGCTTATGTGCACATTTGTCTTCAGTGATCATGTCAGGAAGGTGAGTATCACGGAATGCCAATTTAATAGAACAAAATAATCTTGCACTGAGGAAGTACTTGAGTGGAGGTCCAATGCCCATCTGCTGTTCTAATACTAACCCTATAAGTATATGCAAGTTGATCTATTTCCCCATCATCCTATATAAATATATTTACCTATGTACATGCCTGTATTTAGACTTCTATAAATGCCCTTCACCCTTCTTTCCTCTATTTTCTTTTACTTTCCTCTTGTCCCACTATCATACTCAGCCTCCACTAAGGTTTCAGTATTCATTCAGGATGATATGAATCTTTATGGATATCAATTCAACTCATTTTTGATGATTTATAATTATATTAGGTTCTCATTTTGTAAAGTCTACATTCTTATAATTTAATGAATATTACCAGCTGTGACTTCTCATTTTATTTCCTGCCACATCAGCAAATGAAGATCCTGAAATCTGTATCCCTTCTTTGTTGTTAAGGTCAATTCTAATTTCAGGAAGAAGCATATTTCCACTTAAATTTTTAGTTTCTCCCAATCAGGTTTAGCTAACTTCAAGGTCAACAGATCAAAAACACCAGTTGCTCTGTAGGAGAAAGGCAAGGCTATTTATTCTTGTAAAGAGTTACAGTCTTGGAAATCCAGAGCTGCAGTTCTACCTTGTCCTGAGTTTGAATCAACTCAAAAACAGTGAAGTCCCCACACCAACTCCATCCATGACCAACCCCCAAATGAGGGGTTTATCTTTTACAGTGATAGCAGACAATTGTCAGTAGCTAGTTTTTCAGAATGGACCACCTATTCCTTCTTTCTTCTACTTCTACTTGGATGCTTCACCAAAATCTGTTCACCATACATTGCTCTGCAAGTATTTGAAATATTAGAGCATAGCTTTCAATATCAGAGCAACATACAAGTCACCATAATACAACAAACTGACCAAAAACAGGGGTCATTACTCATGAAAGACATATAAATTAAAAAACAACAATGTGATAAAAACCTCACACTAACATTAATAGCAAAGTTAAAAAAAATTAAAACAACAGATCCTTGCAAAGGTATTTAGACAATTAGCTGCATAGAATACTGGTTCTTTACTGTGGCTCCTCTGTCATTCTTTTGGCATCTAAGCTATTTTTTCTTTTATATTAAGGAAGTTCACTGTGCAAAGATCTCTGGTTTCAGATGAAATGCTGGCTCTTGCTGGTTTTGAGATCCCCAGTCCTTATTTTGAGATTTTATATGTGCATTTTATATGCACTAGGATGAAAATCATAATGAATCCTATTAATGAACAATCACAATTCAATTCTATTGGTGTATGCCCCATCTTCTTATCCAAACCCATCAAGCATAGGTAATTTGGTTAGAGTTACAGGGTCTGTCCTAGAAGAGATATAAATAATTTATTGTACTGCAATCACAAAATTACAATAGTTATATGAGGCCACATATATGGACAAAAGTTTATGCAGAGAAAGGACCCTTTGAAGGTTGTGAGCTTTGGTTGGGACAGTAAAGTAAATCACTAACTATATGTGTTAGTCTGCGTAGACTAGAGAACCAAATCCATAGACATGTGTATGCATATAAGAGAAATTTTATATAAAGGGTAAAAATACATTAAGGAAACATCCCAAACCAGTCCAGTCCAAGGTCATATATCTGACATTAGCCCAAATGTTCAATACCAAGCTATAAAATCTTCTTCAGATTCCCAAAGCACATGCAATGACATCAGGACAATCACAGGCCAGTGGGTGTAGAGTCTTGCATATTCAATGGTAGAAGAAGCATCTCAGTGCTGGCAGCAGTCTCCCCATGGCTCCTCTAGTTTCCAGGGCTCAGAGTCTGGTTGCATGCTTGTGGCTTGTTCAGCTCAGGGCACTAGGGTAGTTTCATGTGTCTTCTCCTCAGGGATGTATCACAGGGAGCCTGCCTTGTGTCTTGTCAGTAGAGCATCTCCAAGGGACTGAGTAGTGAGTCTCTCACCTTCACAGGGGAAATACCACAAGATTTCCAATAATTCTCAGAGGAGAAGGCCATGCCCCAAAAGAGGGTTCACTGGCTGTCTCCAGATTGATAAACTAGACTCCACTCCTACATTCTTAATATTCAAATTGATACTAGCTTAATTAACTGCCACATTATATGATAGACAGATAGTAATACAATTAACGGAAAGGAAATGTACAATAAGGAGGAGCTCACCATAAAATAATAAAAGGAATGGAAGACTGGTAGGAGCACAAGAGTTTAAAAGCAATGAAGACAAATATAAGGGGGATCCAAGAGTTTATGGGGAAATCTTATTGTCTTTTAATTCTATTTATCCACTAGTTTTTTAAGTCCTCTCAGTTCATTTTGTATATAATCATGTAATAATAAGAATAATCTATGAGTGGATATAAAGTAAGACATTCAAGTTGATTGGGGGCAAATGGGAGTACACGCATGAATCTCTATAGGTGTGATGAAGGTTATTTCTACAAGTATATCTAAAAGTGCTGCAGGTATACCTATGAATATAGTAGAGTATAAAAGGGGAAAATTTATGAAAACTTCTAGGCTATAACCAAACACACCAAGAAAATGAGTCATTGGACTTACCTTCCAGGACCTTAGCTTGGAGGGCACCAAGTTTAATCCAGTAACTTAAAATCGTCCGCAAAGACATTGTTTTCTGCTCTATTTTACTGAGTAGTCATTGGAGTCTTAAAAGCTTGTAAGCAATCACCTAGGGTGCAAGCATTTGTCTTTTGCATCCCAGAGCTCAGAAGAGAAAAATTTAAAGACAGGAAATCATTAGTTCAAAGGACCAAGTGAACCCCAGCCTACATGATCCTTAGACCATAAGAATTAGATGGTGCCTGACTATCATGATTTCCTATACTGAAATGAATAATATTAGGAGGTCCTGGATAAAATGAGAGAAACATTGCAAGAAAATTCAATCACAAATAAGATTATGCTTATTGTTCTAATAGAGACCAGTTGAAACCTGGAGATTATGAATCTTAGACCCTCTTGAAAACTTGAACTTAACTTACCTCTATGACTCTACTTTCAGGCCCAAATCAGTAGGTCTATAAGGTGAATAACAGGAGAAAGATGACCGTGTTAGTCCGGGTAGACTATAGAAACAAGTTCATAGACACGCATATGGACATAAGGGAAAGGTTTATATACAAGAGGAATGGGACATTGAGAAAACATCCCAACCCAGTCCAGTTCAAAGTTATAAGTCCAATATTAGCCCATATATACACCTGTCTATAAAGTCTCCTTCTGACTCACAAAGTCACGGGCCAGTGGGAGCAGAGTCCTAGTACTGGCAGGGTTCCTCTCATGGATCCTCGTTTCCAGGGCTCAGGGTCCATTAGCAGTATCCATTGGTGATAGAAACATCTCAGCTCTGCCAGGTATCTCTCGGTGGCTTTTCTAGCTTCAGAAGTCTGGTTCCATCAGGGTAAAGCTATATGGCTTCTCTTCTGGCTCTTCCGATTCCTCAGATGCTGCCATCTTGTCAGCAGTTTGTCTCTCCGAGAGTCAGTCCAGTCTCCCTTCTCCAATTGGGAAAGAGGCCTCATTGGCTACTCATTGGTATCTCCAGATGGACAGTCTAGAGTCTACCCCTAGACTCCAAATCATGAACTTGACATGAGCCCATGACTTCTAAAATGATGTACAGCTTCAGAACCCCCGGGGGCAGTTCCCCCCTCTTTTATAGGGTTTCTATGAGTCAGCATCGATTTGAACGACATGAGTTTATGTTGTGAACATGAACACCAGGAAGAGGCACTTTGAGGAATAATGTGTGCCTGACCCAAGCAATGGATTTTCAATACCCTCCTATGCATGTGAAGACTGGCTATTAGAAAGGTCAAAGAAAAATCTATGTACTTGAACTGGTCTTACACACTTTGGACATATTGTCAGGCGGCACCAGTCCCTGGAGAAAGACTTCATGTTTGGTAACTTAGAGAGACAGCAAAAGAGAAGAAAGAGATAGATGGATAGTGACTGCAACAATGCACTCAAGCGTAGAGTTGGTTGTGAAGATGGTGCAGAACATGCAGTGTTTCCTTCTGTTGGGTATTAGAGGGCTATGGATTCACTCACTGCAGTTAGTGATTTCAGTGCATCTATTAGCCATTGAAATGTTTCAAATTATATTACATAAATTCCCTGAGCTTTGTTTTTGGCCAATGCTTTCAGCACAGTTTGAACTTCTTTCTTCAGTACTATTGGTTCTTATTCATATACTACCTATTGATATGGTGGAAGGTTGACTAGGTTTTTTGAGGGATTATGGTGATTTTGTATTCTTTTCACTTTGTTTTGACACTTCCTACTTCATTCAATATTTTGCCCATCCAATCTTTCAATATATGCTAGAATATTTTCTTGAGTTCTTTCAGTTTAACATATGCTAAGTGTGTTCATCCCTTTTGATTTCCTACTTGTATGTTTTTACTCTTTTCATTATAATATTTTGCTTTGTCTTATGGGACTGCCCTTTGAAACATTCTATTCAGCTTTTTTATTTCATCTTTTCATGATTTTTCTTTAGTTACTCTGATTAAGAGGAAATTGCATGCTCTCTTTTGACATCCACTATGATCTTCTAAAAAGTCATTTTTAAAAGTCATTTTTATCAGGGGTCTTACAACTTTTATGGCAATCCATATCCATCAGACCAAGTACATTTATATATATGTTGTCTCATCCTTTTCAAAATATCTTCTTTCTACTTGAACCCTTAGGATCAGCTTTTCTGTTTTTTCCTCCCTCCCATACTCTCCCATGCTCAGGAACCCTCGATAATTTATAAATTATTTTCATATCTTACACCATCCAATATCTCTCTTCACCCATGTTTCTGCTGTTTATCACCCTGAGTCTGTGTGTGAGGGGGTTATAAATCATTGATCCTTGCAATCAGTTCCCCCATTCTCCCCTCCATTATCCCCCTACCCTCATACTATTGCTACTCTCATTATTGTTCCTGAGGGCTTTAACTGTCCTGGAATCCATGTGTCAAGAGCTCTTATCTATACCAGTGTACATGCTCTGTTCTAGCCAGGTTTTTGAGGTAGAACTGGGGTCATGATAATGGGAGTAGGGGCATTAAAGAACTGTTGTATGGGCTGAGCCCTGGTGGCCCACTGGTTGTGTGCAGAACTGCGGCCCACAGGGTGGGTGGTTCAAATTAAGGAGCAGCTCTCCAGGAGTGAGGCTGGGCTTCTTACTCTCACCACGGCAGTGATGCCAAAAAAAAAAAAAAAAAGAACTGTTGTGTGTTTTATTGGTGCTATACTGCACCCCTGCTGTCTCATCCTTTTCTTGTGAACTTTCTATGAGGGGATGTCCAATTGTCTACAGATGGGCTTTGGTCTCCACTCTGCCACCCTACCCCCTTGTTTGCCTCCATATGATTGTTTTGGGTCTTGCCTTTTTAATGACCAATGTGTCAGCTCTCCTCTTGAGATGTTTTCGACATTTAGGTGGGATAATATCACGGTCATATTTTGTGTGCTAAAAAAAAAAAAAATCTTTTTTTTGGCTGAGCCCCGGTGGCGTAGTGGTTGTGCGTGGCACTGCGGCCCACTGGACTGGCAGTTCAAATCCAGCAGCAGCTCTCCAGGAGAAAGGCTGGGCCTCCTACTCCCACCAGAGGGCAGTGATGCCAAAAAAAACTTTTTTTCATGAACAAGTTGTTGGACTTACAAAATTCTATCAATGTGACCTCTTGCTTCATTTCTATCATTAACTCCATATTTTCTAAGTACTATTCCTTCCTCTTTGTTTCCAACTTTTATATTGAAATAACCAATAATTATGAATACATCATGAATTCATATTTGATCAATTTCTGGCTGCAGTTGTTGGCAATTTTTTCCCAATTTCTTCATCACTAACTTTTGTGTTCTGTGCATAAATTTGAATAAGAGTTGAAGGTGGATGGATATAATGTTTCTTACAGAAAGCAGTGTACATCATAATTTATTTAGCAATGTCCTTTATGGAAAATGAATGCTATTCCATTCCTCTTGATTGTGCTATTCCCAACATAGTTAATGATTTTCTCACTCAGAATGGTCAATTCCGATCCATTTCAGTTCAACACCTAAGATATTGATTTTTTGATTCATTTAATTTTTTACCAGTTGCAATTTTTCTAGATCATACTTTCCTAGATTTGTACTAGATTCACATTCCAATTCCCATCAATAAAAGACTTGTCTGGCTGTTCCTTATTACCTTGAGTCATTTCCCGTCATCAAATGAAGATCAAAAAGGCTACAATTTTGCAGACTTTACTCAATTAAAGTCACCAAAATTGTCTCCGCACTGAGAAATCAACTTCTTGTCAGTCAAATTTCAAGTGCCGTTGGATCCAAGGAGCTCATCCTCTGAGACTATCTCCAACAATGTTCTGCTTCCACACCTCAGAACCTTTGTGTCTGACTATGTTTTGGAGCTATTCATAATGGTGACTGCTTCCTATGAAGTGTGGAGGCAACAAAGGAAAGATTGGGGGTATATATATTTCTTTTTCTGGGCATTCAGAAAAATCTGGGCTAGTCACTAGTAATTAAATACATTACTGTTTCTGTGATGAAAATCTTAAATAGCTGCCCTAATGGATGAAGATTTTTCCTTTGCAAGGTTAAGGCATGGCTCTCAGTGAGTGCTGACAAAGTCATATTTTTCTGCATATAGAGAAGTAAATAGATAAAAGATAATTGGTCAGTTGATTGGGGACTCTTGTTTTATTAGTTATATATTTGGAAGCCTCTTAAAATAAAGAAAGAGAAGGGAGGGATTGAGGAGAGAGAAAAAGCCTATGCTCCTATTTGAATGAATATGGTTATGCCTCCAAGAAGCAGTTGTAGAAAGAGAAGGAAAGAAGATCAATGACACATTGCATACTGTTTTTAAATCGTTGAACCCATGGAAACTGATATCTATTATAAAAAGAGGGAAATTAATACAATCCTAGGAAAGGTAGGACCACATGGAAGAACCACACCAGTTTGTGTAATTATGTGGTATCGATGGGGATAGAAATCAGAAATTCAAAAACAAGCAATCAAATTGACACAAAAGAGCTTGAACAAAGTGGAGACCCAAAACCCACCTGGAAGATAATTAGATTGTCCCAGAAAGAAGAGCCATATGGAAGGGATGATAAATCTAAGGCGCAATATAGCACTGATGAAACACATAAACCAACGGCTATTTCCTTAATATTTCCTCTCCTTACTATTACGGTGTTTGTTTCACCTCATCAATCTTGTCAGATCTGTGTATGTTCATTTGTATAATTAAGAGCATTCAATGCTAACATAGCTAACCCTTTGGCAGTAGTAATGGGAGCAATGATTCCCTGAAGAAATGGGAAGAGGGGCAGGGTAAAAGAGGGAAGGGGGAGTTTATAGCAATGATGACTGTATAACTATGAAGGGTACAAATAGCAGAATTTCAGGCAAATGGAAACATTAGATGTTGTAATATATGGCAAAATAATAGTAGATAATATAATAAGTGATCCTGGAGTGGGGTCAAGTAGGACGGGGAAGGGTTAAAGAGTAGCTCATATCAAAGAGTTTAAGAGGAAAGAAAATATTTTGAAACTGATGGAGGTAGCAATTATAAAATTATGCTTAACCTAACTGAACTGTGGGTTGTTATAATATCTTGAGAGCTCCCATTAAAGCAATTAATTATTTTAAAAAATAAAGAAGTATTGTACAGCTAAAAGAAAGGTAATTTATATCATTGATTTAGAATACACATAAAATAAATTTTCTATTAAATACATTTTATTTTAGTTGCAAAGTTTATATAAAATATAAACATAGGATTATTTAATGAGCACTGTCTATAAAATCAAAGTATGTTTTTGAGAATGCTATTAATGATTTCAGTGGTAGAGACTTTCTTAGCACTCTGGAACCCTGCGTGTGATGTCAGACGGAACTTCCAGTGCAGTCTTTGTCTGTCAGTGGTGCTGTAGGTGTTGCTATAATGTTGAAGAAGATTAGATTATAGATTAATACAGATAAGGACAAGATCTGATAATATAATTCCAAAAAATCCACCAGTGAAAACCACATGGATCATTGTACTTAGATCCTATTGTGCATGGTGTTGCTATGTTTTGAAGGCCAACTTGACTATAGCTAATAATGAGGATCTTCATTTTTATTCATAAAAAAATACATTTAAGAAGAGTAAACCTGAGTATTTGCCAAATTAATTTTGTTATATAGAACTATTTATAACAAAAGAAAACTAGCAAAAAAATCAATTCACCAATAAGGAAGTTTCAGATAGAGAATGATTCTGTAAATAATTAGTTGCTGGAGTTACTTTGGAACATTATAGAATCTGCTGCCTCTAGAATAATCTACAGTAATGATTTAAAAAGCAGACAATAGGGATTTTGGACATTCTCTGGTTTCAAACTTATATTAATTATTGAATCAGAGACAAGGCAGACAAAATGAAAATAAAAACAAATCTAGTATCATGATATTAAAAGTAGTGATTTCTCTATCAAAGTAAATGTTAATATCAGATGCCTTGGAAATCCTAAAGCAACCAAATTTCAACAGAATATAGAAAAATCAATGAAACATTAAAAATGATTATAAACAATAAGTTATTAACTAAATTTCTTGGCTGAGATTGACCTTTTAAAGATGGAACCTGCTTATCAGGCTTACACACCATGAATATACCATAAATATAGACAACAGATATGTTAACAATTCAGTTTTCAGGGCTGTCATTTCAAGAGGTTCCAGTCATGTAAAAACAAAAAAAGAAAATTTAAAGCAATAACTTAGTTCCCGTGAGTGTAGAGGCTTGAGTTAAGTTTGGCTTTGACCCAATACTGTGGCTTCCACTCAGCTTGTAGACTATTTTTAACTCTGTTAGAAAATACAGTGCATCAAGACACAATGTTGCAAGCAAGGGTCTGCTTAAACTACTAAAAGAAGTGCTAGACATACCATCTGGAAAATCCAAGGGGTAAAATGTAAAGGAGAAACTACAAAAGAATAGATAGCATTCAAGTAGGCCTGTAGGTTAGCTCTGAGAACAATTAGACAGGGAAATAGGTTTTAATAAGTGTCTTGGCATATTTTACTTAAAACAAGGGAAAACATTATGACATACAGAAATACAAAGGAAAGACAGAAGAGGAATGGAATGGACACATGCAAACAATACCATGTGCTGCTTGACTTCAAAAAGGATATTAATTGACAAAGAGGTTTATTACTGCTCTGATGAGATTTTCATGGTTCTGGCATCTGCATTGTCCCAAATGCTGAAGAAGTTGTTTAAATAATATTTACCTATAATTTTATAGTCACTCTTTTGAAGGAGAAGCAAAAAAGTACCACTTGTCACACTATACGGCTCAATGACACTTGACATGTATATAATAATCTTGTATGCACAATCATCAGTAGACAGTTATTCTCTCTTTATTGAACTTTTTAAAAGTTTTGTTTGGTACAGTTCTAAGCAAATAACAAAGCTTTACACCACACGTAAGCTTAAAAGCTCTGTGTTTCCCTTGAGAGTGGTGTTCTGAGTAAGTAGCTATCTTAAAATTTAAAAGTGTGGTAAGGACCCAGATCAGGGCTTCTCAACTTTCCTAATGCCACAACCCTTTAATGCCATCCATGTTGTGGTGACCCCTAACCACAAAATTGTTTTCATTTCTGCGTCATGACTGTAATTTTGCTACTGTTATGAATCAGGCTACCCCATAGAAAGGGTCATTTGACCCCCCAAAGGGGTTGTGACCCACAGCTTGAGAACCACTGATCCAGATGAATAGTCTTCTAAACTCCAGAGACACAAAATTAGTGAAGCTTAAATACACATAGATGATAAACATAAGTTATAGACATAGATAAATCGACTGATAGGTTATTTATGAGTATTGATGAGCCCAAGATTGGCAATGCAGCTGGCTCATGGGCTATGAAGGGGAGCAAATCCATGATTGGCAGGTAAGACAGTAGTTGATGGCTCCATTCCAAGAATCAGAGGCAATGAGGAGTCAGATTTAGGTTCCAGAGTGTAAAAATCCAGAAAGTATCACTAGAATGTCTATACTCATGGGATGATGACCACACCAATAGGAAAATGTCCTTTCGATAATTGGATACTTATAGCACATCCCTTTAAGAAAATGTTACGACAAATTTCATCACGAAATTGATTACATTGTGCCAACTTACAAAATGAAGGATGACTATATCAATTAATAATAGCCAAACTACATTATAACTGTAAAACTACTTAGACCTGTGGTATAGCCAATTGACAAACAACCTTAATCGTCACAGCTCAGATTATCTTTTCTATTTTCCAAATTTTCCTATCTTTTCCATAGGACTAAGCCAAATGAAGAAGGTGGCTGTAATTCTAAAAATCAAATATGAACAACTATTAAAAGTTAAATTTTGCAATCAGAATATATATACATATTCAGATAAAATGTAGTGCTAAAGTAAAAAGCTAAAAATCAGTGCTGCTAAGGCTATTGATGTGAATGTCACATGCTTATATTTTGCATATATTTGTATGCATATACACACAAAATTATAAGCACAAAATAATAGTAATCAAGATAAAATGCTGTTTTATAACAAATTTCAAATTAAATTTTAGGGCCATTAATAATCAATAGGATTGACATTTGTAGGCTGGTTTCTCTATGCCGTTTTTGAAACAGGGATCATGACAAGGAAGCTTTGCATTTGGGAAACTGAAGAGGACATTTTCTTCTTTGAAGCTCTAGAAAGTGATTGTGTAACAAGAAATGAGAACATGGGTTAATTTTATTAAAGTATTTGATGCTCAGGTCAATAAAGTTAATATTTGGTGACCATGCCTTAGAATAAGCTAAATTTTAAGCCACTACTCTTGGGGCTAGAAATGAGCAAATTATTCTAAGGCATTTATAAATTAAGTGTTGTCCAATGGTGTAAAATAAATTATCAAGCATTCTGTCATGTACCCAGTGGAAGTCTACTTTTGAAACAGAAGCTAGATAGTGGTTGCTAATATTTATATGAATCTCTGGATTGTGTAAATGGTCAATGTCCTCAGCTGCCAATCCAGAGACATCTTCAAGAAAAATAAGATGATCAAATTCTGAAAAAAAAAAACCAGAAAGCTCCCTGGAATATAGTTCAATTCTATATTGCCCTGGGCACAAACTGGATCACCATACGTTGGAATCTACTGGTGGCACAAGAGAAAGAAGCAACTTATATTGTGCTTTACTGTTAAGACATTCCTTCATACAATTATTTCCCCCTTGTCTCCATAACAACAGTTATACAGATAATATTGATATAATCATTTTAAGGATAAGAAAACTAGTATTTTGAAGGTGGTATAATTTACATAAAATCACATTGAGTGTAGTAGTAGAGCTTAGATTTGAACACCGGATTTCTGAACCTGCACACCCTACATTTCCCACATCATGATGTCCTTTCCAAATGTAAAGGGAAGAAAGTAGGAACATTGCAATTGATTTCAGACTGAAATCAGGGAGAAGGTAATTTAAGTATCTCATTCTTAAATATACTAGCAGTAATGTTAAGAAATTTCACCTAAAGTCTGATCATCTTCACCATTGCTACACAAAGTAAGTTTGAGGAACTAGTCCTTCAGTATTACCCAGAAACTTACTTGCTAGGAATTTCAATTTGGGGGCCCTGCCTCACCGCCCCCCCCCACCATCTCATAGGTCAAAAATAGGTGAGGGAGAAATCTGTATTTTCAGAAGCCTCCAAAAAAGATAAGTCTAATACACCACCCTGCATGCTTGTGGTAACTCAAGGAATGTTCTCACTTTAATCAAATTGGGTAAGGTGGAAACATTGGAGTATTTTTGCAGCCCTTTCTTTTCTAAGTGCCTACAGCTACTCACATTAGTCACATTATGGTGGTTTTTCAAAAGTAATTTCTCAAACATTTCCCTTTTTCCATCTCCCCTTCACATGCTAGTCAGCATTTTTCATGTGGTCTACTGTAAAATTAGCCTGATGGAGTTTTCCCCACATATATTCTTCCACTGCATTATCCCCTCCCCCTTCCTGCAAGTCATTCTCCACATAGGGATCAGAATAATAGCTATATCTTCAAAAACTCAAATATCATGCAATTAAGCAATGTTCAAATGTTGTTGTTGGCTTCTTATTGTTATTAAGGTAAAGAACAAAATCCCTAATATGATTTTAAAACAGACAGTTTGGCTGTTTTTCATACCCCATGCTTCTTTTCACATACTCCCTGGCTTGTGATTGATAGCAGAATGGTCTATATTGAACAAGATAATCATTACCATCAGAAACTTGAGAGTGAATCTAGGTAGCTACTACTATGATCACATAAATGACAAACATCAAATCTTGATAGGAAAATGATAATCTGGCATGTTGCTATATAGAGAAAATGAACAAAATTCATGTTTACCATTTAGTAGCTGTGTGATCTTGGACATGTCATTTCAAGTGTCTGTGTCTTTGTTTTCAAGTTTGGGGTAAGAATTTTTCTAAAGGTAAGACCATGATTTAAAAACATATGGAAAATTATGTACTTCCCAAACCCTTGGACCCTCAATTTCCTCCTCTGGTAGCTGAATGATTAATCACTGGACTAACCAACAGGTGCGTGTTTCAAACATATGTGTTGCTCCAGGGGAGACATATTTAGCAATCCACTTCCATGAAGACTTATATCCTTGGAAAATCTATGAGGCAGTCCTATACTCTGTCCTATAATGCCACTGTAATTCAGAATATTGAAAGAGACCCCACTCCCTTATCTTTTAATAAAAAGACAAGTATCTTTTGTGCATTTTGAAAAGTATATATGGCCCGAAGGAGGGAAGATGGCGGCCAGATAGGAAGCCCACGCCGGAGCTCCTGGAGATCGGTGAGTGGGGGTAACTCAGAGAAGCGTGGGGCTCTCAAATTGGGTTTTGTGACTCCAGGAAATCTCAGGCCCTCCTCTGAACCAAGAGCAGGCACAACCTGCACGCCCGCGCTCCCCACGGACGCCAGCACAGACACAGGCACAGACATTGCCATTTCTCTGTGCTGGCAGAAAATCCAGGGCACCTGCTCTGCGACCTGGAGTCCAGGGCCCCCCACAGTGCATCAGCACCCGCGCGCAAATTGCTAACCAGTCCTCCCCACCCCAAGGTGCCCAGGGTCCCCAGGGGACACTCCACACAGACCCTCAACTCTTGGTCCCCACCCCCAGGGACTCTTGTGTTCCCAGCAGAATGGTGGGCCAGCCCCGCCCCCACCCAGGAGGCCCACGCCCAGGCTCACCTTAAAGACACCACCACAGCCCAGGATAAGATCAACCCATCCTCTAAACCCAAGCCTGCTCGCCTGGGCCACACTTTCTAACAGGAGGGAAAGGAATGCCCACACTCCCCGCAGTTACCTGCACTCCCTCACAGACTCTGCCCATTCAGGGTGCCCACCCCACTACCCAAGACAGAGAGAGCCCCTTTATATTGTTCCCTGGGTAAACAGCCAGTCAGTCCTCACTTCAGAGGCTAGAGGATTTTTTCCCACCTATCTGTGGCAAGTGCCCCTTGCCAGGAACAGATCACCCAATTCCCAACCCACCCCCTAAAACCACTGCCCTGCTCAGCCAGCATGCTCCATCAGATCTGCAAGGTCAAGCTGCAAAGTTTCTGAGGAAAGCTATAATATAAGGCCAGCCTCCTAAAGAGAGACCCCAGGGCCACAAAACACCAAGGAAAATGCCACCTAATATGAATAAATCAAATAAAAAAACAGCTAGCAGTTTCCACAGTATCAAGAAAAGAGAAACTAAATCCGATGCAAGAAGACCAGCTGGACCTAACAGCAGTCATAGAAAATACAGAGATTGATCAACCACAGAAAGAAATCTTCAAGATGTTGCTAACACACATGCAGGTCTTAAGTGAAGCCTTAAAGAAGAAAGAAGAATTGATATAGGAGATAAAGGTCACATGCCAAAGGGAAATGTAAGAACTACAGAGTGAGCTAACAAAAATTAAGAGTAAGCTCTCAGATTTTGCCCAGAAAATGGAGGAGGCAGAGAAGAGGACAAGTAACCTAGAGGACTTGCAAGTAGAAATTAATAAATGGGAGAAAAAAGTCTATGAGAGAAACAGAAGAAATAGAAGCCTGGCTGATACTATGAAAAGAAACAACATTAGAATTATCAGACTGCTGGAGGATGAGACATCAAGAAAACCAATATCCAAAATAGTGAGGGAATGTTTAGAGGAAAACTTCCCTAGCTTAATCACTGAAAACCAGAAACCATACAAGAGGTCGAAAAACACCAGCTAGACTAAACCTCAAGAAGAAAACACCAAGACATGTAGTTGTTAAACTATCCAATTATGAGGAAAAAGAGAAAATTATGCGAGCAGCTAGGGAAAAAAGGGCAATCACATATAAAGGCAAACAGATAAGAATATGCTCAGATCTATCAATGGAAACTATGAAGAAGAGGAGAGAGTGGAGCAATATATTGCAAAAATTGCAGAAACACCATGCAAATCTAAGAATACTCTATCCAGGAAAATTATCTATCAAAATTGATGGAAAAGTGAGAGTCTTTCCAGACAAGGAAAATCTCAGAGAATATGCCAAAAGGAACCCAGCCCTATAAAAGATTCTCACTGATCCACTGGGAGAAGAAGAATAACAACCATCTAACCCACACAGAATGAATCTACCAAGAGACTATCAAAGGGATAACAGCCCCCAAGATAACTCTGGCTCATAGATGGAAAAAAGGCAAGAATGAACCACAAACAGACATTGACACAACCCATGAAAATAGAAAACATCCAATTCAAGAGCGATAAAATGACTACATAGAGTGCACAGATAGATGTAATAACCCTAAATATTAATGGATTAAACTCAGGCCTTAAGAGACAGAAATTAATAGACTGGTTTAGAAAACATACCCCCTCAATCTGCTGCCTACAGGAGACACATCTTAAGATCACAGAAAAAAATATATTGAGAATCAAAGGTTGGAGAAAAGTATATCAAGCAAACAGCAATTCCAAAAAAGCAGGGGTAGCAATCCTAATCTCAGATAAAATTGACTTCAAAGTGCAAACCATACTAAGAGACAAAGAAGGACACTATAGGGCTGAGCCCCGGTGGCATAGTGGTTGTGCGTGGGACTGCGGCCCACTGGGACGGAGGTTCAATTCCAGCAGTGGGGCAGGGCCTCCTACTCCCACCATTGGAGAGCTGTGACACCCCCCCAAGCCCCCCCCCAAAAAAGTAGGACACTATATAATGCTTAAGGGAAGGGTAGACAATGGTCCAATAAGCATTTTAAATATATATTCCCTGAATGAGACACCTGAAAATATGTAAACCAGACACTTCATATGATGAAAAAAGAAATCACAGCCTCAACAATTTTAGTGGGTGACTTCAATACACCAATCTGAGAAAGAATGATCACAGGGAAAGAAACTCAACGAGGAGGCGAGAGATCTAAACACTACAACTACACAGTTTGACTTGGTAAATATCTACAGGGTCTTTCATCCAAAGGAAAAGCATTTCACATTCTTAGCCCCACATGGAAGTTTTTCAAAGACAGATCGCATACTGGGACATAAGGAGAATCTACATAAATTTAAGCATATTGATATCATACAGAACTCACTCTCAGACCACTCTGCCATAAGGTTGGAAATCAACAAAAGGAAGGGAAGGAGAACTAAGTTGGAGAATGAATAATTCTCTATTGCAAAAGGAATGTGTACTGGCCCAAATCAGAAAGGAAATTAAAAAATTTCTAGAAATCAATGAGAATGAAAGCATGATATACCAAAACTTATGGGACACAGCAAAGGCAGCCTTAAGAGGAACTTTCATTGCAATATAGGCACACTTGAAAAAGGAAGAGCGCCTCATATCTGATAGGTTGACGCAGAATTTACAACAACTAGAGCAGAGTCAGCAGGATAATCCTACTAATAGCAAAAGAAAAGAAATAATAAAAATCAGGACTGAGATTCAGGAGAGGGAAAATAAGAAAACAATGGAAAAAATTAACGCTGCTAAAAGTTGGTTCTTTGAAAGAATTAACAAAATTGATAAACCATTGGCAGACTTAACCAAAGAAAAGAGAGAAAAAATTTCAATAGTAAGAATAAAGGATGAAAGAGGGGATATCACAATTGACCCTAATGAAATCAAAAGAAGAGTCTCTCAGTACTCAAAGATCTATACTCCAATGAACTCAACAACTTGGAGGACATGGGCAAATTCTTGGAAAAGCAATATCTTCCTAGATTGTCCCCAATGGATGTCAATAATCTTAACAGATCCATAACAATAGAAAAACTAGACAAGGTTATCAAGGGATTACCAACAAAGAAATCACCTGGACCAGATGGCTACACAGGAGAATTCCACCAAGCATTCAGGGAAGAACTGACACCAACCCTACACAAGCTCTTCCAAAGCATAGAAAAAGATGGCAAACTCCCAAACTCCTTCTATGAAGCTAGTACAACACTGATACCAAAACCAGGCAAGGACCCCACAAGAATTGAGAACTACATACCAATATCCCTAATGAATATCAACGCAAAAATCCTTAATAAAATACTGGCCAATAGAAAACAAAAGTATATAAAACAAATAATTCACCATGACCAAGTGGGGTTCACACCCGGAATGCAGGGGTGGTTCAACATACGAAAGACCATTAGTATCATTCACCATATTGACAGGGACTAATATAAGAATGATATGATTATATCCATAGATGCCAAAAAAGCATTTGACAATATTTAACACCAATTAATATTTAAGACATTCAAGAAGATAGGAAAAGAAGGAAAATTCTTCAAGACAATACAAGCTATATCTGAAAAACCAGCAGCCAATGTGATAGTCAATGGAGAAAAGACAAACAAAATCCCACTGAAAAAGGGGACCAGACAAGGATGTCCATTGTTCCCTCTATTGTTCAATATCAATACTGGAGGTTTTAGCTAACAGCATAAGACAAAGAAAAGACATAGAAGGTATATGCCTGGGGAAGGAAGAGATGAAGTTGTCATTATTTGCAGATGATATGAAAATATATATATATATATATGTATATATATATATATATATATGAAACTCTAAAACCTCCCCAAAGGGATTACTGGAAACAATAGAGGAGTATGGCAGAGTGGCAGGATACAAGCAACAATCAGAAGTCAATTGGTCTGTGGTACACATCAGATAAGACCACAGAAGAGGGGATAAAAAAAGGTACCCTTCACCATAGCCAAGCAGAAATAGAAATATCTAGGGATATACCTGACAAAAAGAACAAAAGATCTTTATGAGGAAAATTACAGAAAACTATTACAAGAAACCAAGAATGACTTCAAGAAATGGAAAAATATCCCATGCTGGTGGATCGGAAGACTCAATATAGTAAAGATGACAGTCCTACCCAAGGTACTCTATAAGTTTAATGCAATACTGATGCAAGTACCATCCTCCTTCTTCAAAGAAATGGAAAAATGATTACCAACTTCAATATGGAGATGGAAGAAGCCCAGAATTAGTAGGAAGCTCTTCAAGAAAAAGGACATCGTGGGAGGGCTTGCCTTACCTGACTTTCGCACATACTATATAGCCACAGTGGTCAAAGCAGCATGGTACTGGCATAATGACAGATACTCAGACCAATGGAAAAGAACTGAAAATCTAGAAATAAAAACACCAGCATACAGACAACTGATCTTTGATAAGGGCCCCAAAAGTATCAAATGGGAAACAGATGCCCTTTTCAACAAGTGGTGCTGGAAAAAATGGATATTTACCTACAGAAAAATGAGGCAAGACCCTTACCTCACTCCATGCACTAGAATAAATTCAAGGTGGATTACAGACCTTGAAGTAAAACCCCAAACTATTAGGGCCATCAATGAGGGAATTGGGAACAATCAGAACACTGGCACAGGGACTAAAAAGACTAACAGAAATAGTGAAAGACACAAACACAAAGGAGGCTCAAATAGACAAATAGGGTATACTAAAGATAAAACACCTGTGCACATCGAAAGAATTCACCAAGAGAGTAATAAGAGAGCAGACAGACTGGGAAAACATCTTTGGCAATGACAAATCAGATAAAGGTCTTATTACTAAAATCTACAATACCCTGATAGCTTCCAAAAAGAGCAAAACTAACTGCCCACAGAGGAGGTGGGCAAAGGAATTAAACAGAAGTTTCACAGAGGCAGAAATCAGAGAAGTCGACATATATATGAGAAAATGCATCTGATCATTAGCCATAAGAGAAATGCAAATCAAAACAACAATGAGATACCACCTAACACCCTCAAGGATAGCTCAATTCAAAAAGTTGGAAAGTAGCAAATGCTGGAGAGGCTGTGGGGAGATAGGGTCGCTTATCCACTGCTGGCAGACCTGCAGATATGTACAGCCACTATGGAGATCAATTTGGAGATATCTAAAACAGATGGAAATTGAGCTACCATAATACCCAACAATTCCCCTGCTGTGCATATACCCAGAAGAGAAAAGCAACAATCCACAACCAGAAATCTGTGCTCCAATGTTCATCGCAGCACAGTTCACAATTGCAAGGAGCTGGAAGCAGTCCATATTCCCATCAACTGATGAATGGATTAAAAAACTGTGGTACATACATACAATGGAGTACTACGCATCACTGAAAAGCAGTGATAAACGCATGAAGCATGTCACTGTATGGGAAGAACTGGAGGAAATTATGCTAAGTGAAGTTAGCCAACTGCAAAAAGACATGTACAATATGAATCTGCTGAGGCAAGCATATTAATAATTTTAAAATTGGAAAGGGGCATTGGGAAAAAGCTACTATGTAGAGAAAATCCTGGGAGAAGGCCCAGGTAATATGGCAGGGGCCAGATCAAATCTAGAGCTACATATTGTAGCCAACTAGGGTGGATGGGCGGGGGGTGGTGCAGATGGTGCTGTATAGAATGGGAAGGGGGCACTAAACCATCAAAGGGTAGCGTAATATTTATATCTCCACAGGGAAAGAGGGACCAAACTTAAACCCTGAGACCCAGGATGTGAATGCAGCATGACAGCATGGAGTGGAGAAACAGTGGAGGGACCTGAGAACACAACCCCAACTATAGGGGCAGCCACCTCTCTACCAGAGGAATTTGCCTTGGAGGCCAGCACTGAAGCTGAGCTTGGGGAGTGAGATATGCCTGACCAGAGCACATGAGAACAAATGAAAACGGAGGAAGAGAGATTGACCTGCATCATGGCCCATCAAGCCTTCAGTATGATATTCCCACTCAGAACAGCTAATGCACAAAGATGACTATATAGCTGGCCCCACTACGGAATATGGTTACCTTCGCTGACCCAAGGTCTATCGGGGCCAGGATGAAGAAACAGGGTAAAGATTATACCCTGTTGGACACAACCACACCAATGCAAAGCACTAAGAGTATGCAATAGAATGTAGAGTCAGTGCCAAGAATGTAGAGGAGTGCCAAGGATATACTTTGGGGCCATGGTATGGCACCCCATCCGACTCAACCAGAGGTCACTCTAGGAGGTCAACCGCAGACCTTGAACTTTATACAGGTTTTTATATTGCTATTATTTTTATTATTCTGTTACATATTGTATAGTAAATTGTGGGGGTTTCTTACTGTTGCTATCATTGCCTTATTTGCTTTAGTTGCTTCATTTTAGGAGACCTTTTTTGTGCATATTGTTACCTCTGCAGGTCTATGTAAACAAGATAGACTGGACAAAGAGTTTGGAGGCGAAATTGACAGGACTGATGGTTCCAGAGTAGGGGACATTGAAGAAGGGGAGGAGGGGGAAATTTCGACCAACTCAGGAAAAAGGAAATAATAATTGATACAAATTCAGTGACAATGTGGATGAGAGAAGGCCGATAGGGATTGATTAAGACAATGTAACAGAGAGAAAATACTGAAACCCAAATGGAGGTTGAGCATGATAGTGGGACAAAAGGGAAGCAAATTGAAATAGAGGAAGGAACTGGGGGATAATGGGCATTTAAAGAGGTTCAAATACAGGTATGTACATAGGGGCATATATTTATAAGTCATGATGGGGAAAGAGATTAACATGCATACTTATAGGGTTAGTAGTAGGACAACAGATGGGCATTGGACCTCTACTCAAGTACCTCCTCGGTTCAAGAACACTTTGTTCTATTAAATTGGCATTTCAAGATGCTCACCTTTCTGACACGGTAACTGATGACAAATGTGTGCATAAGCAAAGGTGGTGAAGAAAGCTGATGGTGCTCAGCTACCAAAAGATGGAGCATCTGGGGTTTTAAAGGCTTGAAAGTACACAAGCAGCCATGTAGCTCAGAAGCAGCTAAGCCCACATGGAAGAAGCACACTAGTTTGTGGGATCACAAGGTGTCAAAGGGATGAGATATCAGGCTACAAAATCTAAAAAGCATAACAATGTGTGCTCACTTTCCTGATATGATCGTGGAGGACAAATGTGTGCATAAGTTAATGTGGTGAAGAAAGCTGATGGTGCCCGGCTACCAAAAAATATAGCGTCTGGAGTCTTAAAGGCTTGAGTAAACAAGCGGCCATTCAGCTCAGAAGAAATAAAACCCACACGGAAGAAGCACACCAGCCTGTGTGATCATGAGGTGGTGAAAGGATCCGGTGTCAGGTATCCATGAGCTAAAATTATATCATTATTAATGAGGGGGAGTACAGATTGGGGACCCAAAGCCCATCAATAAGTGAGGTGGCATCCTTTAGCAGAGGGGTTACAAAGAGGAGATAACCAGTTAAGATACAGGGTAGGAGCAATGAAATATGCAACCTTCCTCTAGTTCTCAAATGCTGCCTCCCACCCACTATCATGACCCCAATTCTACCACATAAATCCAGCTAGACCAGGAGATGTACAGTGAAGTTGGAAACATGGGAAACTTAAGATAGATGATCCATGAAGACTAGTAATAGGAGTGGTAATACCAGGAGGGTGGAGGGATGGAGGAATAGAAAGGGAAAACCAACTTCAGGGATCTACACATAACCTCCTCTCTAGGACACGGGCAACAGGGAAACAAGTGTTGGGACATATTGCACAGTGTACAGGATGGAAAAATAAAAATTTGTAAATTACTAAGGGGTTTATGGGGAAGTGGGGGGAGGAAGGATAATATAGGGAGCTGATACAGGGGGCCTGGAGGGAGGCAGGATGTTTTGAGAGTGATGATGACAATGAGTGTGTAAATGTGGCCTGCATGCAATTGATGTTTGTATGGATTATGATGGGAGTTGAATGAGCCCCAATAAAATGCTTCCTTTAAAAAAAAGGGGGTGAGGGGATAGCTTTTTTTGTTTGTTTGTTTGTTTTAAGAGGAGCTTATACCAAGGGCTCACGTGGAAAATGTTTGGAAATATATGTGGCAACGTGTGTGCAAATGTGCTTGATACAGATGATGTGCTGAATGTTATAATAGCTGTAAGAGCTATTATAGAATTATTTTTTAAAGTAGATATGATAGATGCAAAATTTGGATTGAGACTGACATTTTTTGACCCTCTATGAAATTACTATTTGTAGTAGTCTGAGTTGACTAGGGAAACAAATCCAAAGAAGCACATTATGTGTATAACAAAGAGATTTATATACAGGAGCAATTGACTATTGAGAAGCAGCCCAACTCAGTCCAGTCCAAGGTCCTAACTCTGATATTAGCTCATATGTCCTATACCAATCTCTAAATTACTCTTCAGTCTCATACAACACATGCAATGACACCAAATGCAGGAAGATCACAGGCCAGTGGATGGAATGTCTTTTGGATCTGGTCGGCATGGGTCTCTGTGGCAGTCACTGATCTGTGTCAATTTCAGTACTGGGAGTATAGGGGTAGAGTCTAGCATGTCAATCTGAAGATAGTCAATGAGCCTCTGTGTGGGCATGGCTTTCTCCTGAGAATTCTGAGAAGTCTCGCAATATTTCCCTCATGGAGATGAGAGACCATCAACTCAGTTCCTTGGAGATGAACTACTGACAAGATGAAATGAAAGGACGCTGACAGATCTTGATTCCTGGAGACTAAAGGAGCAGGAGAAGAAACTACATGGACTTACTCTGTTGGACTCAAACCTCTGGGGTCAAAGAAACCTTGGGAAGACCCCTACTAGTGCTGAGATGCTTCGACCACCAGTGGATACTGCTGATGGACTCCTAGTCCTGGAAACGAGGAGCTATGGGGAGACCCCTGCTAGCACCTGGATGCTTCTACCACCACAGAATACACAAGACTCTGCATCCACTGACCTGTGACTGTCCTAGTGTCATTGCACGTATTTTCTGAGTTGAAAGAAGACTTTGTAGACTGGTATTGAACATATGGGCTAATATTGGACTTATGACCTTGGACTGCACTGAGTTGGGATGCTTTCTCAATGTTCCATTCTCCTTGTATATAAACACTTCCCTTAAAACCATATGCGTGTTTATGAATTTTTTTTCCTCTGTCTACCTGGACTAACACATTATTTGGCTCTTTCATCTCCAGGGCTATATCGTAGCTCCATGAATCTATCTGGTCAGCAAGTATGCCTCTCAGGGAGTGAGGTCGTGCCCTGCCTCCAGCGAGCTACTTATCTCCTTAGTATGTCCTATTGAAGTCATCAACCTGGGACCTGATTGACAAGCTAAGCTTCACCCTATTACCCTTAAGTTTCAAATTTGCAACGGATTATGTTACTACCACACTATTTCTTTTGCTGTTGCTTTTTTTTATAAAAGTGACATAAAATATAAGCTGAATGGAAATTGAGATTCATAATCACCTTAAAGTTAAAAATACTAACTGCTGCTTTTTTTGTGTTCATTTTTGTTTTTGCGTTTTACCATAATCACAATCTTTTCATTCCACTTTTTGCCTGGGGCATTTGTTTGCTGTAATGAGAAAAAAAAACTTCAAGCTTTGTGTATTTTCAAATTTTTATTGAACTGAGATCATGGTTAAGGATGGATGACCATAGTAGAAGGAGTTAACAAAATTGTTAAAGCTCAGTGACCAGTTGTAGTTGAGTAAATCAATGACAAATTTTGAATCAATTCCAGAGGTTTGCAATCATTCATGAGAGAATAGGCTTTCAGCTTCCAGGGCATATCTTCAGAAAACACTTAGTCTAGATTTTTACAATAAATGAAGTGACAGCTTGCATCACTAAGACTTGGGGCCTAGGGTTACCCTAGAAAAGCCTCGAATAGAAAGTAAGTCATTGATCTTTACACAGGAAAATATGAATGTCATTGTTACGTGCTGTTTAATCAATTCTATATACAACAGAACTGAACACTGCCAGGTTCTGGGCTACCCTAGTAATTTTTACTATTTTTGAAGCCATTGTGGCAGCACTATGTCATTCCATTTCATTTCGGCTCTTTCTCTTTTATCTGGTCTTCTACCTTAACAAACATAATGTTCTCCAGAGCCAAGGGCCATCTGACACTATATCTAAAGCATGTAAGAGAAAGTCTAATAGTGTATCCTCACTTCTAAGGAACATTCTGGATATACCTTCTCCAAGACAGATTTGTTCATCCTCTGGAAGATAATGGTGTACACCTGCTTTTAACATCAAGATGATTCTCATTAAGGCTACCTTGAAGAACAGAGTAGAATTACTCTGTAGCTACTCTAAGGCTATATATCTTTATAGCATGAGGTGAACCCATCTTTCTCCAGAGAAGCATTAAGTGGGTTTGAAGCACTGACTTTGTTGTGAGCAACCTCAATGATTATCTCACAGTGTCATCCAAGCTACTTTGCATACAAAAGTGCTTGAAAAAGTTCATAGAAAAAGGCCACTATCTTTCAATTGCATTTTCTCAAGAACTTTTTGAAACAACTTAGTATTTTAAGAAACAAAAATCCACCATCATTAATTTATTCTGATTCATAATAGAACAGAATAGAACTGCATTTTGAAGTTCCTGAGTGTGGTAGTTACACAATTTCCTGTCATCTTGATAAATGATCTCTGGGTGGAATCTAGCTTGTAAATCTGGCCACAACCTGAAGATGACTCCTTGTGGGCAATATCTTCTAATGAAGATTCTGAGTACTTCCCTTCTTTCTCTCAGGAGGTGGACCATACTCTCTGCTTCACTTTTTTTTTTTTTTTGGTCTTCTGTTTGTTTGTAATAAGTAAACTCTGTTGTGCATCAGAGTGTGTCTGTACTTACTCTACCCGAGAATATTCTTCATTTGCCTTTGTATACATAACTAGCTCCATCTCATCCAGCAGGACTCAATTGAGCCTCACTCTCTACTTCACTTTTATGGAGCTGGGACATTTGGAGATCTGGGAGATCCACACCAACACTAAGAGGTTTCAACTGTGTGTTAATCTGGGTTACCTAGAGAAAAATATTCATGGACACTCATGTAGATAAGAAAGAGCTTTATATCAAAGAATAATTGTATATTCAGAAAACATCCCAGGACTGGCGTGGGTCTTCATGTAGCTTCTCCAACTCCAGGATTCTGGTTCCATCAACATAGCCATCTGGATTGTTATCAGGAATATCTCCCAGAAAGTATATGTCCCACCTCTAGGAAGGAAGACAGCAACTCCCCAAATCCTCAGAAGATGGCCATGCCCACACTGAGGCCTCATTGACTATGACCTAATTGACAGGGTAGACTCTGCCCCTTCTTCAAGTTTACAGTAGATTATGTAACTGCCATAGAACAACTTTTTTTTTTGAACTTTACACTTTTTTTTTTTTTTTTTAGGCATCACTGCCCTGGTGGTGGGAGTAGGAGGCTCAGCCTTTGCTCCTGTGAGTGGGAATTGAACCTCCGTCCCAGTGGGTCACAGTCCCACGCACAACCACTACGCCACCAGGGCTCAGCCTGAACTTTACACTTTTATTCAAGTCTTTAACCATACTTAATTTTTAAACAAAATAATAAAATCATATCTGTACCTAACAGGAAAAACTAAAGTGAATATAATTCAATATGTGCCAAAGCCTCATTTAAACATAATATTCTATAAATGAATAACACAACAATATTCTATGCCTAACAATTGCAGTTAGGTAACACCTACACCTTAACTCTATAATCCTATGAATAAATTCCCCCAATCTATGAGAGTTTATAGACCATCCACAGTATACCTTAATCCTCCCAGTTTTGGGTATCCAATTTCTTTACTGTCCACTTACATCTATCCAGTGCTCTGAGGAGACATCATATTCTTTGGTGTGGAGAATTTTCATTACAGTTTGAACCTTGTGATTTCATATCTGTAAGCAAAGTCAAATCAGGACAGTCCATCAATGAAGTCAGCAATAATATGCACCAGCTCACATGCTCAAAAATCTCTCCATCTGGTCAATTTCAGGTCAAATCAGTGTGGGCTGCTTCACTTAGATTCAAACTAGGTGCCCATTTGGCTGTCTTGCCTTGAACAATGGGTTCATCATAAATTCTCAACAACCCTAGATCCCTTGTGGTAGGCCATGAACTTAAGACAGGTATTCCTGCTCTCATTTTCTCCTTTAGTCCCTGTGAATCAAGTCCACAGGTGTCAGTGACCAAACTCAAGCTGTCTCTTTATTGCTTTGTTTCTCTCACTTCCACTCAACAAGTGGATCCAGGTAGTCACCTTGGAAGTATTTCAGCCTGCCTATAGGTTCCCTTTAACAGTTCAGTCCTAGAGAAGAGAGTTCATTCCATGGGTCTAAATTTTTCCAGCATTTAACACAAATCACTAGTTTAAAATTCAAAAAACCTAGGAACCCTTTCCTTTCTTTAAAAATGTCAGCACTCCTCTAGGCCAGTGGTTCTCAACCTGGGTGTCGTGGTCCCTCTGAGGGTCGAACAGCCCTTTCATAGGGTTCGCCTGACTCACACCAGTAACAAAATTACAGTTATGAAGTAGCACCCAAAATAATTTTATAGTTGGGGGTCATCACAACATGAGGAATTGTACTAAAAGGTCATACATAGCATTAGGAAGGTTGGGAACCACTCCCTAGGCAAGTCTCTTCACCTGTGAATATTCTGAGCTACTAGGTGTAGCTTAACTTTTCAGAGCCATCTTTGCTGACATAGCTGACACCCATTTAAAGATACAATTTTAGTGACTGAAGAAAAATATACTTACAAACGCTCTATTTTTATTTGCCAATGATCATTTCTATGTATCATTATATTAATAACAACAGGCAGAACAAAACAGTATAAACCTAACAGAGCCAAATCTTAGACTCAACCTTGAAATAGTTCAATTCAACCCTTATCTATCTTATCTTACCAACACTTTTTCATTGATAAAAAAATATGACCTTAGGCCTCTGACTGTTTCAAGCCAGGGTCAGGCTTTCTGTCAGACATTTTGACTTTCTGCCAGGCATTTTCACTAGCAGCATGGGCTCTAAGAAATTCAAGGGGAGAATATGCCACCCAAACTCAAGATTCATTTCGAACAATCATTTTCTTTTTTTTTTTTTTTTGATGGGGGGCGGGGGGAGCGGGCATCACTGCCTCTG
Organism: Nesogale talazaci; assembly: GCA_004026705.1. Taxonomy (NCBI): domain Eukaryota; kingdom Metazoa; phylum Chordata; class Mammalia; order Afrosoricida; family Tenrecidae; genus Nesogale; species Nesogale talazaci. The sequence continues at coordinate 56,516 of PVJH01006899.1, forward strand.
GTGGTTGTGGGTGCTACCCAGTGCTGCTCCTGAGAGCCACCGCTGGATTTGAACCGCCAAGCCCACAGGCCGCAGTTCCGCACTCAACCACTTACACCACCGGGGCTCAGTCACCACAATCATTTTCAACATTTCAGTACGGATTAAGAGACAATTTCTAGGATTCAAAACTTTAAATTCCCACATTATTTCCAGAAAGCAATTCAGTAAATTACATGGCCATATCTGACCTCTAGCTTGGCAAAGAATAAAAACTACCATGAGCTAGTGGACAAAAAAGCATCTTCATGATTTGTTTCTCTAATACCCCACTCCCAAGGTATCATAATGTTTTAGTCCAGGTTGCATAGAGAAAAAAATTCATGGACACTCATGTGTATAAGAAAGCACTTTATAACAAAGAGCAATTGTATATGAAGAAAACATTACAATCCAGATCAACTACTTAAGTCTGATATCAGCCCACATGTCTGATATCAGTCTATAAATTTCTTTTGAGACTCACATAACATATGGAATGATGCCAAATGCAGGAAGATCACAGGCCAATTGGTGGAAAGTCTTGTGGATTCAGTGGCTTTGTAAGCATCTCTGCACTGACATGGGTTTCTATGTGGCTCCTCCAGTTCCAGGACTATAGCTCCATCAGTTTAGCAAAATCTTTCTTGTCATCAGGGATATGTCTTCCAGCAAGTGTGCATCCCACCTCCAGGGAGCAAGACAGGAATTTTCAGAATCCTCAGGAGAAAACCACACACAGAGAGACCTCATTAGCTATGATCTGATTGATAGGATAGAATCCACCCCCTCCTCAAATTATAGTGGATTGTGTAACTGCCACAGACAACTACTGATCCACAAGACATTTCACCCACTGGCCTGTGATCTTCCTTCCTTCAGCAGCATCCCATGTGTTGCAGGAGTATAAAGAGGATTTTATGGGCTAATATAAAACTTACGGGTTTGAACTGGACTGGGATGGAATGTTTTCTCAATATACAATGACTCTTTCTTATAAAGTTCTCTCTTAAATCTCTGGATTTGTTTGTCTAGTCAGTCCAGTTAAGCACACTGACACTTTGAGAGCTTCCTTTTTATCCTACAGATTGACTAGTGGCTTTGGTTCCTTGACCTTTGTCCACACCCTAATTCAAAGGCATAAATTCCTGCATAAAAGAAGATTATTAATATTAAGGCTTGGGTTAGGCTAGCCTTGGTCTTCAAAATGATATCTTCACTTATTAACACTTTAGAAAGAATTTTCACAGCCAATTTGCCAAAACACTCATTAGAAGAATAAAAATAAATTTCCCTGTATAATTGATTAAAAAGATAAATAAATAAATAAATAAATAAAATTTACTAGGGTTAAAAACATGCAGTCTCCAAATCTGAAGAGATTTTAAAAGTGCAAAACTAAAAAAAGCTGTATGTCCAAAATTGAACACTAAGATTAAATGGCTTTTAAGATTAAATTGTTAAATTACTTTAAAAATTGCTTAAAACTGATTACAGTAAAAACTTAAAATTAGAAGACACTATAACTACTTAAAACAAGAATTACTGACTTCCAGGAAGATGGCATGAAGTAGGATCCCCGCTCTAGAGCTCCACGAGTGAGGAATAATAATTGACAGCTGTAGTGGCCAGTACAGGGAATCTAGACATAAATTCTTGCCTCTTGGCACCCTGAGTTTCTTTTTAAACCTCCTTCCTCGATTTCCTCTTATGGAGAGTAAAGCAGTGTTCTCAACAGTATTCTCCCCATTTTTTATCAGTGAGTTGGCTGTCCCCCTGCTTCAGAGCATGCATCAGAGTTCACAGAAGCGTCTCTGCCTCTCCCAGCTTGGCACTCAGTGAGTTGCAGATAGGGATTTCTGATTTCTATTCTAGGAGTGTACAACACAAATCATAGCATTGCCTTTGCCTTCCCTCAAACAAACAGCAATTTTACAGACCCTGGCTTGGATTGCATCTTTATAGTGTGCTCAGAAGCTACCCCTCACCTGGACACCCAATATAATAACCTAATTCCATTCAGGTGCCATATACAAGAAAGGATGGTTCTGAGTTGTGAAGAAATCCATAGAAAAAGGCACCTCTCCACACCATTTTCTAGGCCACTGTTGCCACCTGGGCCTCATGACTGTAGCTGGTCCCACCACTCTGATGGCACTGCTTGGGAAGTCTGAACAGCCCATGGATGGTGGCCCCAGGCCAGCATAACTACACAGCTGCTGTAGCAGAGACTGGTGCCCATACCCCACCCTGACCCTCTCCCTCCTCCAACATGTGCTGTTTGTAGCCCAGCCAACCAAATAACCCACACCACAATGGTGAATGAGTCAAACGCAGACCCAACCCTGTCCCATTTGCTGTATGCATCACACATAAGTTATCATCTACAGAGACACCAAAATGTAGCACAAATTATTACCCACATCAGCAGTCACTAGAAGAGAGCAAGAAAAATGAACTATAATTTCTGAAGATCATCTGAACTTAGTGACTAAAGCAGATTTTGAATTGTGACAGGAAGAAAACTTCAATGCTGCTTATAATCATTAAGGATATGAGGGAGTCAATACAGAAGAAGGATGAAAAATACAGAGGATAGAATCCATTTACTGAAGGAAAATGTGAATTAAGGGATTAGGCAACAGAAGAAATTCTTTTGTAAAAGATAGTTGACCAGCAGGTTAGAAGAAACAGAGAATCACATAGGTGACCTTTAAGATAGCCTAGTAGAATTCAATAAAAGAGAAAGATAATCAAAAGAGATGACCAAAGAAGCTGAAGAAAATCTGAGAACAAAGAATGATGCTATGAAGTGGAAACAATATTCAAATCAACCAAAATATCGAGGGGGTTCCTGGAAGAAAGCCCCCCCCCCAATTTAATGAAGGAAAATCAGATAATCATCCAGGAAGCAAGGAGGACACAAGTTAGATTAAACCCCAAGAAGAACGCGTTAAGTCATACAGTAGTCAAATTATGGAATATTGAGGGAAATGAGAAAAAAATCATAAGAGCAGTTAGAGAAAAGGTTATCTGATAAGAATTTATTCAGATTTATCAACAGAAACCATGAATAAGAGGAGAGAATTCAGCAGCAAATTCTGCAAGTTTAAGCAAAATAACAGCTATCCAGAATTCTCTCCTTTTCTCCCCAACCCCAAACTCTCCATCAAAATAGATGGAAAGGTAAAAGTTTTCCCATATCAGGAAAATTTTAGAGAATATTTTTTAATTTACAAAGGAGCTTTCCAAAAATAACTTTCTGGTGCACTTTAGACAGATGACCAACATCCTTTCACACACATGAAACCGCCATATAGTTTAACACTGGCCAGAAGTCACCACACTGAAAGTAATGCCCAAATTGACTTTGACCCAATGGTGAAAGAGGGCAAGGATGAAGCCCCCACACATACATAATAACACATAGATAAGTAGGTCAGTCAGAAAAAAATCTAACACAAGAGGTATGAGATGACAGCAAAGCATGCACAGTTTGATGGGCTTGCTCTGAACATCAACGTTCTCAACCTAGCTATTAAAAGATAAAAGTGGCCTGAATACAACTGATGTTGTTAGGGATTGTGATGGGAGTTGTAGGGGCCCCTCAATAAAATGATTAATTTTTTTTAAAAAAGGGGGGGAGGGGAAAGGGGAGGTTGGTTTTGTTTTTTTTTTTTTTAAAGAGGAGCTTGTATCAAGGGCTCAAGTGGAAAATATTGGGAAATGTATGTGGAAATATGTGTGCAAATGTGCTTGATACAAATGATGGACTGAATGTTGTAATAGCTGTAAGAGCCCCCAGTAAAATTAAAAAATATATTTAAAAAAGCGTGGGGTAGAAGAGTAGCTTATACCAAGGGCTTAAGTGGAAAATATTTGGAAATGAATATGGCAATATATGTACAAATATGCCTGATAAAAATGATGTACTGAATGTTATAAGAGTTGTAAGAGCCTCTAATAAAATCATAGAAAATAAAAGATAAAGGTTAGCATACTGGATCAGGGAAACAAAATCCATTGATCTATTGTCTGCAAGAGAAACATCTCAAGCTCACAGAGAAATACAGGTTAAGAAGCAAAGGATAGTAAAAGGTATATCCAGCTAATGACAATCTACAGAAGACAGAAGTAGTAATTCTAACATCTGATAAAAATAGATCTCAAGGTTTAGGGCATAACAAGAGATCAGTATGTTTCCTATATAATGCTTAAGGGATCAGTGGACCAAGAGCAGGTGAGCATAATATACATACACGTGCCCAACGAGAGAATCATGCAATTCATCAAATTCTTCAAAAGATGAAAAAAATAAATCACAGGATCAAAAATCATAGTAGAAAATTTCAGTACACTGCTCTCTGAGTAAAAAAGGACAGTGGGACCAAAGCTCAATAAGGAGGCTACAGAACCTGGAAGTAAACTTGGAAGACATGGACAACTTGGAAAACAACTTGGAAGACATGAATAAATACCTGGAATAACAAACCCTCAACAGATTATTTCATACAGATGTTAAGAACTTGGACAGACCCATAGCAAAAGAAGAAATGGATAGAAGATTATCAAGGAACTACCATCTAAAAATGTTCTAGTTCAGATAGCTTCCCAAGCAAATTCTACCAAGCACTGATGAAACACATTACTATTCTCTAATCCTTTAATATGTCTTCCCCTATTATGGTTGTTATTTTGCCTCATTAATCTTTTAGATCTGCATTTGTTCATTACAATCATCTGATTCATGAAAGTCAAGACAGATAACCCTTCAGAACCAGTAGGGAGAGTAATGAGTCCCTGAGTGTATGGGAAGTGGTCAGGGGGCTGATAGCAATGATGACTGTATAACTCCAATCAAGGGGAACTAATAACAGAATTTTAGGTGTGCAGATATATTGGGTGGTTTTAAGATAGGGTAAATATGTATATACATATATATGTATATAAGAGTTATTGGGGGTAGGGTGCTGGAGGGAAGGGATAAAGGGGAGCTGATATCAAAGAGTTCAAAAACAAAGAAAATGTTTTCAATTAATGGTACTATCATGCTTGACTAGATGAATTATGGACTATGTTAATATCTTTAAGAGCTCCCAATAAACTGATCAATAAGAATTTAAAAACTGAAAAGTCAATTACTAAAAATCATTAAACAAACTCTAGCTTGAACAGTTTTAATAGGGATGTTCTCAATTTCTCTCTAGCAAACAACCATGATTTTATCTTTATTTTATGAGACTGAGGCACTACCTACTGTGTTAACAAAGCACCTTGTCATTATTTTATACAAAAATTGGGTGTTACTTAACTCATTTTTAAGCTTGATTTTTTTTAAAAATTCAAAATCATTTGAAAAGGAGAGAATGCAAACTATATAATCATGCCGAAAATACCTCAAGTTTGTAACAAAATGATGGATTAAAAATCCAAGAATATAGTCTTTTATGGACATAGGTAGGTGTGCAATAAAGATAAGGAAGTTGGATTTTTTTCCTGGCTTAGCATCCAATTAAATTATTTAAAAGCTCAACTCAAATAATTCACTACATTAGCTACATCACAATCTCCATACATGAAGGAAATGCACTTGTTAGTGAAACACTTTCAATAATAAATTAAAAAACATTACTACCACCACCAAAAAAAAATCTTAATCATAAAGCTTCAGTCCAATTAAGTACATTATTATTATTACTTTGGTGTGTGGGAGATGGAGGAGTGCTATGAATTGGATTTGATTCTAAACACTCCAGAAAATAACCATAAATTTGTTTCCGACAGTTTTTTGGCATGAAGTTTACATATCATACAATTCAATAGTTCAATTGTTCAATCACATCATGGAGAATTTTGTAGAATCATTACCACATCAATTTTAAATCATTCCAACTGCCACCATGGTTACATTGCCTATAAGATTAATCATGCAATCACAATCCTTTCGTCCTCCTCCCACCTGTCTTCATTATTTATTCCTCAAATCTCCTTTTCATCCCTATCATCCACCTCAACACCCGCATTCCCTATATCCCTGCTTTTCTTATATCTCCTGCATTGCCTGTATCACTTATTATCATTATGCATCCACTCCTCCTGTGTTTCACAGCTGAAAGACCCAGTAGAAAACAATCAAAGACCAAATCAGAGTAAGGTGGTAAGGTTAAAGTCATAATGTCACACAGACAAAAATATAGATAATGTATAAGAAGTAAAAGACCCTCATTAATATTTTAAAAGCCAGGACAGATATTTCTGTCTTGGAACAAGTAAGAGATACTTGAGCCCAGAACAAATTCAGGTCATATCTATACGGTGGTCAACTGGCCAAATATCAAGTTCTAAGATTACAGTGGTCTCTGTCTGATGGGAAAACTGTTTCACAACATTGCCTGTGGTTGAAGCTGATCTGTCAGCACCTCAGTCTGACAAGATATTCTGCAAATTGGGTGTTCAGTCTCTCCTCCTCTCATCTGGTGATCAGAACTTCCCTTTTCTCCCCTCACCTGTCATGTACCTACTTTCACCCAAGCAAAACCATTTTTCTTCCTTCTTTTGTGCTGCTCATCCCATAAGTAAGCCTCATCCCTCTGACATGGCCACCTTCTCTCCAGGTGACCTCAGGTTCACAGCTCTAGTGAGTTGTCTTCCTGCCAAGTGATTTACACTGCATTTACCTGGAGCAGATGATTCTGGCTCATTGGCACTGGTCCAGCTTTTTACCAGGCTTTCTGGTACCCAGTCAGAAGACTGAATGGCATGTAATCTTGAGCCTGCACCCATTCTGCTACTTGTTTCTATTGCAATGGACTCATACAGTATTTGCCCTTTTGTGCTTGATTAACTTCACTTAGTATAATGTTTTCCAGATCCCTCCATGAGTTGAGGTATTTCATGGTTTCAGTTACTGTCTTTAATGAATGTATTGTGTGGATGTATTGTGTGGGTTATTTATTTATTTTTGGTTCACTCTTCTATTGATGTGAATTTAACTTGTTTCTAACTTCTTGCTATCATAAACTGCAATGAACACGGAGAACAAATGTCTGTTCGTGATCTTTCTTTGGAGAATATGCTCAGGTATAGTATTGCTTGATCATATAATAGTTCAAATGCCATCCATTTTAGGTATTGCCATATCTACTTTCACAATCTGTACATATTTATGAGTCCACCAGCAGCGAAATTACAAATCCTATCCCACCACATTCTCTCCAACATTTGTTGTTCTTAGTTGTTGTTTTTTTTAAACTGGGCTATAGTAACATGCATTGGGTGGTTTCTCATTGCTGTTATAACTTGCATTTGCCAGACATCTAATGGCCTGGAGTATTTTCTCATATGTTTATTATCCATTTGAGTGTTATCCTTTGTGAATCTTCTTTTCCGGTGTTTTACCCACCTTCTCAGAAGGCTATTAGTTTTATTTGTGTTGTGAGATAATTACCAAATATATTTTCCCAATGCGGTGGCTCTCTTTTAATAAAGTCTTTCAATGTACACAGTTTTATTCTTAATAGGTTCCATTCATCTGCTTAATCTTCCACCTAGTGTGTTTGCTTTATTAATTCTGATAGCACATGTATTCACCTGCATTAGGGTTCCTAACTTTGTCCCCAGTTTCTCATTGATTGTCCTGATAGTTTTGGTCTTTGATCCATCTTAAGTTTGGTTTTCATGCATGAAGAGAGGTATTGGTCTTACTTTATTTTTCTGCACATTGTTATGCAGCTTTACCAAAACCATTATTGAAGAGGGCATTTGCTTCCCATTTAATGCTTTTGGGGTCTTTGTCAAAAATCAGTGATCTATATTCAGATGCTTTTAATTCTAAGTTTTCTGTCCTGATCCATTGGTCCAAGTCTCTATCATTATACCAGAACCAGGTTGTTTGACAACTGTGGCTTTACACTAGGTTTTGAGGTCAGATCGTACAGTGCACCTAGTTTGTTTTTCTTGAGTTCTTTGATTATCTTGACTTCTTCCCTTTCCATATGATGTTGGTAATCAGTTTTTCTATTTATTCAGAGAAAATGCTGGAATTTGGATTGGGATTGCATTGAAGTTATAGATTGTTTTAGGGAGTATTGACATTGTCACACTATTGAGTCTTCTGATCCACGGACCCTGGAATATTCTTCCATTTGTGTAGATCCCTTTTGGTTTCTTGTGCTAATATTCTATAGTTTTCATTGCACTGGTCTGTAGTTTTTATTTTGGTTAGATTTAGTCTGAGGCATTTCAGATTTGGGGTGGCTATTGTGAAAAGCATGGATTCCTTGATATCTTATTCTGTATTTTCATCACTGGTATATAAAAATCTAATTGATTTCTTCTTGCTAATCTTTATCGTACTATTCTACTAAGTTCCTCTATTGTTTCCAGCAATCCCATTGTGGAATCCTAAGTATTCTCAATATATAAAGTCATATTGACTGCAAGTAGTGAGTGTTTCACTTCTTTTTTACACAGTTGTACATCCTTGATATCTTGCCATTGCCTTATGGCGTTTACTAGGACTTCCAGTACAATGTTGGAGTGGACATGAGGGAACCTCTGGTGTTCACTTGCTTATTGAAAATATTTTCAGCTTTTCTCCAATGAGTGTAGTATTGCCTATGTGCTAGTCTGGGTAGATTAGATAAATGTATAGACTCTCATATGTGTGTGTCAGAGAGGGTTCTCTAGAGAAATAAAACCAGGACACTAGTAATTCTCTTTACATATTTATATAGAAATAAGAGTATATAATATAAGAAATAAACAATTAACTATCTATAAAGCAGTAAAAATTGTTTGGTGCAACTCACTTGCATGAGACAGTTAGAAGACTGGCAGTCCTTCAAGTCTTGACGGCCGCTGAGTAGTCCTCTGTAGAGCAATTCAGGCTATCTGGTCACAGACAACAAACAGCAAAGCGGTCGCCAACAGTCAGCCAGATGACAGAGTCCAACAGTTCCCAGCTCAAGAGATGTATATCCCAGGAGCGTGGAGAAGTAGGGCTTGAAAGAACCTCAACTCACAGCTCCACAGTCCACAATTAGGTGTCCCATGGGTAATGTTGCTTGGAGGTCAAGGCGCAGGAAGAACAAAGCAGCTTTCTGGTCTGAAGATTTGAAAGCAAGAGAACGAGGGCAGGACTCACTAAGTCCTTCCTATCTCTGCTCTTGAATTCATCCCGTGCATTCATTGGTCGTGCCATCACAACGGACCCACCAATCTTCTGTGGCCATGTTGGCATAACAAACCTACACATCACATATGTGTATTAGAAAGAGCTTTATGAAAAGTGTTATTGTATATTAAGAAAACATCCCAGCCCAGTTCGGATCAAGTTCATAAGTCTGATATTAGTCCATATGTTCGATACTAATCTATAAGGTCATTTGAGACTCATGCAATACATGCAGGAAGATTACAGGATACTGGGTGAGAAGTCTTGTGGATTCAGTGGTGTTGTAAGCATCTCAATCCTGACAGGGGTCTTCACATGACTCCTCCAGCTAGGGGCACTACTGAAGTTTCATGTGTCTTGTCAGCTGCAATGTCTCCCAGGGAGTGAGCACACATCCTGGTTCCAACAAGCAATTTATCTCCTTAGTGTCTACATGATGTCATCAAGTTGCAACCTGATTGGCAGACTAAACTGCATCCTTTCACTCTTAATCCTCTCAAATTGACAGCAGATTATATAACTACCATGTTGTATATGACTTTTATAGTCCTGAGGGCTTTCCTTTTTAATCCCCTCTTCTTTAGAGTCTTTATTAGGAATGGCTGTTGGATGTTATCAAACCTTTTTTTTTTGCAACAATTCATATGCTCATATCCTTTTTCTTGCTGATGTGGATTACATTAACTGGTTTTTAAAAACTGATGAAACATGCCTGCATCTCTGGTATGAATCCCAATTGATCATGATGTATAATTTTTTATTATTGGAATCTATTGGTGAGGATTTTGTTGAGTTTTGCAACTGTGCTCATAAGACATATCAGTCTGTAGCTCTCTATCCTTATGTAGTCATTGCCCTGTTTTGGTATCAGGGTTATGTTGTCTTCATAGAATGAATTTGGGAATTTGCTGTCCCTTTCTAGGATCTGGAATATTTCTGTAGGATTGGTATCAGCTCTTCCCTGAAGAGTTGTTAGAATTTTCTCATGAAGCCATCTAGATGAGCGCTTTTTTTGTTGTTGGGAGTCTCTTGATAACCTCGTATTTTCTTCTTTTGCTTCAGATAAATTAATGCCCCTATGTGTTAATTTGGGGAAGAGAGTGATTTTCCAAGTATTTGTCATTGAATTTTTTGAAATACAGCCTTTTGTAGTATTGAGGAATTAATCTCTTAATTTCTTTGGGGTCTGTTGGGATTTCCCCTTTTTCATCCCTAATTCTAGATATTGGTACCTGGTCATTCCTTTCCTTTGATTTCTTTCTTTTTTTCCCACATCACTGTCCTGGTGGGAGTAGGAAGCTCAGCCTTGCTCCTGGAAAGCTGTTGCTGGATCTGAACCGTCAACCCTGTGGGCCACAGTCCCGCACACAACCACTGAGCCACCAGGGCTCAGCAATTCTTTTCCTTTGTTAAGTTTCTAGCTGTTAGTGGATTTGTTTGACTCTTGCAAAGAACCAACTTTTTTGTTCTGTTGATTCTTTTCATTGTTTTTCTGCTTTCTAGTTTATTATCTAGCTCCACATTTTCTGAGTTTGCTTCTTTTGGTGTTAGAAAGGTTATGCTGTTGGCTCTCTTCTAGCTGCTGGCAGTGCTGAGTTAAGGTGATAACCATATTTCTTTCCTCCTTTGTCATGTGTGCCTTTAATGCAAAAAGTGATGTCTAATAGCTGCCTTTGCTGTGTCCCATAGGTTAGGGTTTACTGTATTGCCATTCTCATTTATTTTTAGGAATTTCATTATTTCCTATCGAATTTTGCATGATACCCAGATTGGTTTTTGAAAAGCAAGTTTTTAAGTCTCTAAATGTTTGTGTTTTTCCCCTTTAATTGTTTCTTTCCAAATTTATGGTATGATGGTCAGAGAACATGGTCTGAATGACCTCCATGTGTTTGAATTTTCTCAAGTTGCCTTGTGTTCTAACATGTAGTCTATGTTCAAGTATGAGCTCTGTGCATGGGAAAAGAATGCATACTTTTGCAATGTTGGTTGGAGAGCTCTGAGAATGGTATACTGAAATCACTTGGTTTAATTGTTGATCTTATGATTTCTCTTTTCATCTCTTTGAAAATGTGGCTGACAAATTTCAAGCATCTTTTGTTGGGCACATTGTTTATGGGCTTTTGATCTACTGATAGCTTGAGCATCATGAAATGCTCACTCTTATCGCTTCTTATGTCACAAATCTTGCAACTCCTTTGAGATTAGTATTGCCCCTGATGTTTTTATTTTTACTTGCCATTTGCTGGGTAAATTTTTTGCCATCTTTCGACTCAGTCTCTTTTGTCTGTGTGTTTGAGATGTGTCTCTTCAAGGAAGCAGATTGGTGGATTATGTTGTCTGTTCCAGTCTGTTATCCTCTGTCTTTTAATGTGTGTGTTTAAATCAGTAACATTCAGTGTAATTAAATCCAAATGTAGATTAGTTATCATCATCTTGCACTATTTGTGTTTGCTATTTTCTTTTCTTCTCCTTTATATTATGGTGTGTGTGTGTGTGTGTGTGTGTGTGTGAGAGAGAGAGAGAGAGAGAGAGAGAGAGAGAGAGAGAGAGAGAGAGAGAATCTGTAATGTTTTGGGTACTGTTTTTAGACTGTTGGTTTATGCATGTTATTATACGTGGTGGTGCCATATTTTTGTGCTGCAGTTATTGTTTTTCTGCCCATAAATATTGATAAAGCTTTTTAAATGATTTTTTAATCAATTCTTTAAATATTTTCTTATCAGAGAATACTTTAATATTGCTTTTGAAATTGATGGTGAAATTTGCTGAATAAAGTATCCTTGGATTGCAGTTGTAGTCTTTGAAACATGTTACTTAAGTTTCTTCTTCCTTGTATGGTCTGCAGAATTGTCTGAGCTTATTCTTATCTGTTTACCTTTACATGTGATAGTTGTTGTTTTTTCTCTCTCTCTCTCTCTCTCTCTCTCTCTCTCTAGCTGCTCTCTCATCATTTTCTCTTTTTCCTTGAAATTGGATAATTTGACTACTATATGTCTTGATGTGTGCTTTGGTGATTCAATCTAATGTATGTTCTCTCTGCTCCTGGAATGGTTATCATCTTCTCCTTTAAGATACTGAGGAATTCCCCCCCCCCCCCACTAAGAATTCCTTTAGTATTTTAACTATAGACTTATTTCTGTCTTCTTGTCTTGAAACCCCAATAATTCAAATATTGCTTCACTTCATGGAATCCCACATCATCTTCAGATTCTTTTTTTTTTTTTTAACTGTTTATTTCATTTGCTGAATTCTGCTTGGTTGACTTTGAGATTGCTTATTCAGCTTTTCATTTCTTCCATTCTATTGTTGGTTTCATTCAACTTTTAATCTATTTCTGCTATGCCATTCTTTAATGCCTGGGCTTCTCTTTGGTGTGAGGATTCTAGTTCTCTAATTGCCCATTAGTTTTCAGCAGTGAGCCCCTAATTTCCTGTACAGCAATAAGAAATATTCTGAAGTTTTCTTTCACTGGCAGTTCAAAGACTGCTTCTGTGTAGCCATCAAGTTTGGGTCATCTTCAATAATTGACTTTTGTTTCTGTAGACTTTTTGTGGTAGCTGGAGGTGTTGGTTGTTGCTTGCATTGAACCTTGGGTAAGCTGATGATGGAATGTAATTTTCTGGAATGTGTAGGTGGGCTATGCTAACCATTAGGTTAGGGGAAGAGTAGATTGGTGCTGGAAAGCATATTATGTATAGATAAGGAGGGTGTGTTTGTTGGGTGATGTGTTAGTCCGGGTCAGCTAGAGGAACAAATTTCATAGGCACACATATAGATATAAAGAAAAGGTTTATATACAAGAGGAACAGGACATTGCGCCCAGTCCAGTTAAAAGTCATAAGTCCGATATTAACCCATATGCCCGAAATCAGTCTATAAAGTCTCCTTCCGACTCACAAAGTTACAGGTCAGTGGGTGCAGAATCCTGGTGCTGGCAGGGGGCTCCACTTGGCTCCTTGCTTCCAGGGCTCAGGGTCCATCAACAGCAGAAGCAACTCATCGCTGGCAGAGGTCTCTATGTGGCTGCCCCCGCTTCAGAGGTCTGGTTACATCAGGACAAAGCTGTGTGGTTTCTCTACCGGCTCCTCCAGCTTCTTGGATGCTGTCATCTTGTCTTGTCCATGATTCATCGTCTCTGAGACTAACTCCCAACAACTTGGGAAGATAGCTTCTCATCTTCATGAGGGAAATATCATGAGATATTCCAGAAGTCTCAGGAGAAAGCCATGCCCACATAGAGACCTCATTGGCTACTCAATGACTATCTCCAGATTAACAGACTAGACTCCACCCCTACATTTCAATCATAAAATTAACATGAGCACATGACTGCCACAGGTGAGAAAGATGATTAGGGTTTAGATAAACGAGTATATTTTAAATGGTGGTATTAAGCATACTAATCCTTCCCTTAGGTATAGTAATTTTTTATAAGTTGGAGAAAGGGTTCTGGGAGATATGATTTTACTTGGTAAATAAAAAGAGGTTTTATGTTGCTGAGGTGGGTAGCATAGTGTCCAGAAGTTATTGTGGTTGTGAAAAAGGAGCATATAATGAATCCCCTAGAGTCCTATATCAGCCCTGTGTTTTTTGTCTTTGTGCCTACCACAGTGGACTACTGCACAGCTCAGAACACCCTACTCCTCATGCATGGTCCTAAGGTGTAAATGGGGTATTATTGTTTTGCCCCAGGAAAGAGACACTTCTGATGAGAGGGTAATCTAGCCTGTGGTGGGCAAGCTGCTGGGAATCCTGGAAAAACTGGTTCCATTTCCTCTGGTGGGGTGAGTAGCTTTGCCTTTCCTGTCTCAAAATAAAATAGGAACCCTTCTACCAACCTTCTGGAACCCAGCATACTGTTGATTACATCAGATCTTTGTTTTCCTGATGCTGATCTCTCTCCAAATAGCCAGAGTTCTTTTTCTGCTGAATGACTCTGAGATGGGCTTTTATTGGACTTATCTCTAATGGGAGCTCTACTTGTCAGGCCACCTTGGTTTCCAACATTCAAGGCCTCCAGGAGTCCTTGTGGACCTCTATGGCATCCTCCAATATATAGACTGACCTGCACTTCTTTCCCATGCTGGTGAACCACTGAATAGGGGTGGGCATATTGGAACGTGAAGAAGAAATAAAGAGGCAACAAATGGACAGGTGCTGTGTAAAGAGACTGTGAATGTGACAAACACACCTGTGATCTCCATGAGAGAAGCAACAAAAGAACCATGGGGTGCTGTGAGACCTCGTCTTATGTCCCAGTCTTCAACATGGCTTCCTTACCTGCAAATCTGGTGATCCCACAGAGAACTGAACCTGTGCACGATCATACATACCCATAATACATTTTAACACATGGGCACAGAATAGAAAAACTAATTGGGAATAGATAAAGTAGCTGGGAGATAATTTCTTTCTATTTTCCTGACAGTTTTTCAGGTTCAGGTATGCAAAATTACCAGAATTGCTGAAGCTTCCCTCATTCTATGATAAGTATAAAATCGCTTCTAAACAAAAAAAGTTGTAAGATAAGTAAGTAAAGATTATCTGAGAAAAGAAAACATCAAAGAGTAATGATGAATGAAAAAATCAAATTTATAATGCTGAGTTCCTCAAAGTCTCTGACACTGTTGATACCACTTACTTTTACAAATGAAGTTAAGATTACTGAAGTTATAGAAGTCAAATTCTTCATCCCCATAAGGTTTTCTCTTGACTGCTGCTTCCAAGAGCATTGATTGTGGATCCAGGCAAGATGAAATCCTGATGACTTCAGTCTTTCTTACATTTATTATGATGCTACCAATTGGTTTAGTGGTGGGTGTTTTTGCTTTCCTTTGTCAAGGATCTTCAATATCGGGTGTGAACATAACAAAGAGTAAGACAATGGTGTGTATTTCTTTATGTTGTCCCTAAGGCAGCTATGAATGAGAATGAACTCAATTGCTTTTTAAAACAACAAAACTGGGCTGAGCCCCAGTGGCGTAGTGGTTGTGCGCGGGACTGCGGCCCACTGGGACGGAGGTTCAATTCCAGCAGTGGGGCTGGGCCTCCTACTCCTACCACCGTGAGCAGTGATGCTCCCCCCCAAAAAAAGCTATTATAGCCCCATTTCAAGAACCAAGGAAGGTACTACTCAGCCCCTGGGTAAGTTCATTGTTGGTAAAGTGGACGGGCAGTGAAAAAGAGAATGCAAACACCATTGAAGAAATGCATTGACGCAGTGGCTGCAGCAAAGAGCTCAAACATAGCAACTGTTGTGAGGATGTGGCGGACCAGCCAGTGATTTATTCTATTGTATGTAGGGTTGCTATGGATACCACCTTAAGAGCACCTAACAACAAACAGCAACGAATAGGTTTTCCATACCTATAAAGAGTTACTGCCTCAGCAACCCACAGAGGCAAGTCTGCTCTATCTTACAGGATCACTGGGACTCTACTGCATGACAGTGAGGCTTTGAGACCAAATGAATAGAACCATAGCATGCCTTTCTTCCATCATTGTATCGACTTCCAGTTGGTTTTCCTATTTCTACTCTTACTACTTTAGTCTATATTAAGTAGAACCATAATGACCTTCATAAAATGTGAGTTATTTCATGTCACTGCTCATCTTAAAGCTTTGACATGCTTTTCTATTTTCATCCCAATGAAATCCAGAAGCTGTACAATGACTCACAAAGCTCCCCACATCTGGATAAATCCTTCCCCATTTTTTATCTCTTTTTGCCTACTTAATTTCAAATTGGCTGCCCTTCTAAATACTCTGGTGAATGAGGCACATTCTGCATTTTTGTGCATTATTTTCTTTATTTGGAATGCCATTTTCTCATAAATCAATATAGTAATCTCTGTTGTATACTAACCAACTTTTTAGTGAATTCTATTTTGACCATACAATGCAAAATTGAAATCTAATACCAATGAGATTCATTTCATTTGGATCCACAATCAAAACTCTAGAAGCAACAGTTAAAAATTCAAATAACTTATTGCACTGGGTAAATTTGCTGCTCAAGATTCTTCAAAGTTTTAAAAAGCCAGATGTCACTTTAAGGACTAAGGTGTACTAGTTCTTAGGTATACACATCATCGTGTATTCTTTCTTTCTTTATTTATTCCTTCCTTCCTTTCTTTCTTTCCTTCTCAACAGTTTTATTGACACTTCTTCCATATATCATGCAATTCAATAATTCAACCATATAAAGAAAAGTTGTGAAATATTTACCACAATCAATTTTAGAATAGTTTATTTTCCCTTGTACTTGTTATTTATGCATTTCTATTTTTAAAAAAGATATATGCAACAATGCATTCACCAGCAACAATTTCTACATGTACATTCAGAAGTTATTGATTATAATTTCATGTTGCACAACTGTTACTGTTATCTATCTCCAAATTGTTCCACCACTATTAAAATTAACTTTATGCCCCCTAAGCAAAAACTCCTTCTTCACCCATGGTAAACATAGGTCAATATTGGCTTCTTTTTTAAAAATCATTTTCTTGATACAATATTCACATATCATACATTTCCATGGTTAAAAGCCTTGGTAGTGTACATCATCACTACCAACTCTAATGCTCCTTCCCCTAGCACATCCACTGACTGCTTCCAGTTCCCTCATGTGCCCTCCCTCTCAATCAACCACTGCACCAGTTATTGTGCCTGTGCCTTCACTTCTTATGTGCTTTCTATGCTGGAGATACTCTGCAGAGTAACAGGAAAAATAAAATAAAATAACAAAATGAAACATAAAGAAGAAAATAATGACAATAATAGAAAGGTAAGCAAAAATAAAGCTTAAGAAATAGAAAACACAAAACAATGTTTTAAAAGCAAATCAGAGATTTCTTTCTTGGAAAAGTCAATAAATATTTGACCATAAAGAAAATTCAGGTTGGACCAAGAGAGGACAACTGACCAAGTATCATATTATACCATTGTTCAATTCACCATAATCAAATTTATAATAATACCTATCTGATAGTAAAGCTGTTTGAGTCCCTCACCTGTGACTAAAGGGTGAAACCCAATCTGACCAGATAGTCTGCAGATGGATTTTGTCTTTGCACTATTCTTCATACTCTTCTAAAAATTGTGAGTTCACAAGTTAGGGTATGATACTTTTCCCTTCATCATATTTGGATTTTGTAATGGTCATGATCATCATAGTATTTTCTAGGATCTCACATGCACCAGATAGTTGAACAATGAACAGAAAAGATCACAAAGGGACTGGTGCATTATAAGCAGAGTATTTAATGTGCCAAGGACTGCCAGAAGGAAAAAACAAAATCTTTTTTGGAGGAAGTACTGTCAGTATGTTCCTTAAAACTGAGGATCATGAGACTGCACCTCATGTACTTATAGCATTTTATCAGAGACCATTGCCAAGAAAAAGGGGATCACATTTGGTTAAGGGTAGCATCAAGAATAAGAAGAAGAAGAGAAAAAAGGAGAAGGAGGATGACTAGAAAGGAGAAGGGGAAGAAGAAGAAGAAGAAGAAGAAGAAGAAGAAGAAGAAGAAGAAGAAGAAGGTGGTTATCTTCCACAAGATGAGTTAAAACAATTGTAACAATAATGGTCTAAAGTATAAAAAATTTGAAGATGGTGCAGAAACAGGCAGTATACTTGTCTACTCTTCATAGGTCTCCACTGTTGCATAATTCATTGCTATAAAGTGGCAGTCTAAAACAGTTTACATGGTTCAGGAGTTAGGGCATGATATAGCTGGGAACTCTACTCAGGGTTTCACCAAGTTGATAGCTATATTGCATCCTAGTTGTATTCTCATCTGAGCTTGGAATCCTTTTCATACTCATTCAGGTGATTAGCAGATTATGGTCCTGATGGTTCTGGGACAGGGATGCCTGTTTTCGTGCAGATTTTCAGCAAAGTGCCAGGAACTTAAAGATTCTTTCAGATTGTAGGAACATGGCCTTTTCACAATATTAAGGCTAACAGTAGTGTCTCTCACTAGTCTGTTGTCTTATATTTGTAAGTCCTATACTCTAGAGAGTGGGGGGGTGGGGGTTAAGAGCATGTGTACCAGGAATTTTAAAAACTCTCTGAGAATGTTGCCTACTATCCTTAAGAACATAATTCTAGAGTTCAACAAAATACAAGATTTGATAAATCACTCACACAAAGGTCAAATAATCTTGAAACAATAAAAGGGAGCAAAATTATATAACCTAAATTCATAAAAATACTGATTACCTAAAAAGAAGAGAAAGAAAGTAGAATTTGGGATGTTTTATCAGTGGATCTCTAATGTCTTTAGTTTTTTTAAAAAATTCAATGAGTATTAAGTGCATAAATGATCATTGATCATTGCTTATACTTTACTCATTGACAAAATATTATTTGTAATCTATGTGATATTTATTAAAATATTGTAAAAATTAAATGGGCAAGAAACAGAAATATCAGCAATATTGGTATCAGCAATAACTGATTTCACTTGGAAACAATAACAGGTATTAGCTAAAAAAACAAAAACAATGCACACAAAGAACAAAAATTAACACACTGATTTGGAAGTACAAATGTTTTCTAAAAACAGTAAAAATAATTTAAATTTTACCAACAAACCACTAACTCATGTCTTTATTAGACTGTGGCATAAAATAAGATGTAAACAAAAGGCATTCTTCTGTGATAGGAAAAGCATGTGTGGGTTGCAAGCTGAAATACTCTCTCTTTTCATGGAGCACCATTTTTATTGAAAAAGCTAATGAACTGGTAGAGAAACTATATGTTTTCTTTTTGATATAAACTGTTGTTATCCAAGGGAAGAAAAGGTACATGTAAAATATTCCTATGATACCTCAGAAAACCTGCATGCAAGGTATACTAGCTATTGGATAGAAAAATCTGAATTTTAAAATTTCATGCAAATGCTATTATTTCTGTATTTGCAGCATGATATAGTTAATGATAACCGGTTGATATATAGGAAAATAATTATTGTCGCCTATACACATTGTGCTAATATTGTATTCACTCATGGATCAAGAGGCAGTTGTGGGAACAGACCAAAATATGATATGGCTAAAAATGAGGAAAGGTGTGTACTTTCTCATCACACTTATTGACTCTTTATCTTGGTCAAATAATCAGAGAAACTAGATTTAAAGAAGAATGCAGCATAAGGACTGGAGGAAGGCATAAACAAATTGTGATATGCAGGTGACACAACTTTGCTGAAAATGTGGAGAACTTTAAGCATTTGATGATGAAGATCAAGGATTGCTGCCTTCAGTATGAATTACAATTCAATGGACAGAAGATGCAAGAGCAGAAAAATGCAACTGGACCGAGAGCAATCATGATAAATGAAGGCAAGTTTGAAGTTGTTAAAGATTGTATGTTGCTTGGATCCTGTTTGGATGACTCATCCCCACTCTACGCCACCTGGTCCATTCCATGAGTCATCTCAAGAACAATGAAAAAGATCTGGCTCTCCCTCTCAACTTGCTTGACATTATCCATCCCAGAGGTCTTGTCTAGATAACCGATCAACTCACACTGCATCCTATGATACTGAAGAGCAGAAATCTTGGGTTAAGAAACCAATCACTATGATGGGATTGGGAGGTAGGAGTAAGGGCCAATAGGAAAACAAGATACAGGAAGAGGCAAGACAATGAGATACTGCTACCCAAACCCTTTAAAATCCAATGTTATCAGCTTCCTCAACTAATGAGGTGACCAGCTTTGTGACTGAAGTATTCCTTGCTTATTAAATTTTTACTTGGCTTAAATTCTTGTCTTTTCCTACTACACTGCTTTAATATCTCCCATGTGTGGTTCTCTCTGTTGTGGTGGTAAACCACTCAAAAGAAACTTGTTAGCTTTACTCTGAGGAAGAAATGTCTAACAACATTGACTTTCAACATATAATAAGAAGGAATTGTTTTTCACTTCAGGATACAATCAAGTGTGTGCTGAGTACATTTACGTAATTATTTTTACTTGAAGTCCCTGCTTCCCTTTTGGTGATGTAGTCATTTTATTGTAGTGCATAATAAATCTTCCCCATGGGCTTAAGACAATCCTTTTGATAGTAATGCTATATAGTCAATGGTAAAACACTGTTAAGAAAAACACCTGTGTAGGACTTCTTATCAGTTTCCAATACACAAATTAACTTGCATACTTTCAAAATGTGGGTGTCCTCTTATTATGACTATGTCCTGTGATGAAAGACAATGGGAATCTACAGTACCCCAGGTTGGATGTGGCTGCCAGTCTCTCCAGAAATGAACATCTGGCACCCCCATTCAATCGAGTTAATGTCAGTAAATTTGAGCTTGTTTGGTGATTATGTATAATCATATAGTTTGGTACAATTCAAATTGTGAAGGGGTGGTCTGTGAATGTTAGAGTTCTTGTCGAATGGACACTCTTGAGTGAAGGTAAGGGAGGAGGCCAATCTATCACTCATGTTCCAGCCTGCTGACACCTCCTTGGGGTTGTGGCCTTTTGTATGAGAAAGAGAGCTTAAGCAAAACTAAGTTTTCTTTTGCATGTTTTCCTTCTGCTGGAGATGGAAACTGTGTCTAGTTCTTCATTCTCCTGTTCTATAGCCTGCCAATTTGAGGAGTTATCATTTCCATCTGCATCCACTTGGACGTTCTGCTTCTCCATTTTACTTCCTCTTTATCAACTTCCATAGCTATAGGAGTCAGAGAAGCCTTCAGGTCACATCTGACTGACATCTTGGATTAAACTGAATTCACCTTCTTCTACAACTGCATAAACCATTTCTTGATATAAATCTCATATGTGTGTGTACGCAACACTGATTTCATTTTTCTAGAGAGAACAGTTGTAGAGAACACATAGCACAACACTGAAAATATATTAAAACGGAAACACACCAATTAATTATACTAATTAGAATGCATAATACACAATGGTTAAGAACATGAGACTTGGCATCCTTACATTAGAATTACAATGCTGTTACTCCTTACATAAGACTGAGAAAGTAACTATATTCTCTTTATTTTCTCAGCTGTAAAATAAAATTAATAACTGAAGCTAGTTTGTAGATTTATCGTGGGGGTAATATGGTGAATACATGTAAAGTATTTGTGAGAGGACCTGGCAATTTTTAATTTACATGAATTTTTCTTATTATTTTTTGCAAAAAATACATAAATAAGTGAACATTATTTTAAAGTCAACAAAGCATTGATGCAGAAGTTGAAACTATTTAGTAATAAGGGAAAGGGAGACCATTAAAACAGAGGGGAAGCATACTGGGCTTCTATAGTGGTTGTTACTACTCATTCTTTAAATGACTATTTGTGTTTGACTCCATTATCTCTGTGTACATTATACCTTGCAATATTTGTTTTAAAAATACATAAGCTATAAATAAGAAGAAATTATTGAACTTCAAATTAGAATTTAAAATTGTACTCAAAGGTAACAAGAAAGTTTCACATGCTAAATATGCTATAGAAGTAAAAGTACAGATTTAAAGTCTAAAAGTAAAAATATGTAAATGCAGACAATATAAATCTCAAAAAGGGAGAAATCAAGAAAATATAGAATAAAATAATATCTTAAGAAATTGAACAATAGAATTTTTGGATTAAACAAAACAAGAAGAGTATATATTTTCCAAAGAAACTGAGGCATGCAAAGCAGAGTAAGTAAAGAAAACACACGCTCCTACAATGAGTGAAATTATGAAATTCATATTTCAAAAATTTTAGAGAAAATGCATAATAATGTAACTTTGAAGTACTTTTTATTAATAACACTAACATCATTAAAATGCTCTATGATCTAGGAACTACTCAAAGTGTTTTAAATAAAGTAACTAATGTCTGTATAAACTAATTGACTATTATATTTCTATCAATTAATTAATGTTCTATGTGTTCTACACCTTTTTCTCTTTTATATTAGTCAGTTTTATCCTTTTTCTTTATTTTTCATTGCCGTTATCGAGGATACCGTTTCAAAGACCAGAAGGACATGGTTAAAAATAGTACAAGAGGATTCTACATAATTTAAATTAGAAAAGCTATGATATACTTGTATCTTTTCACCAAGCATAGCCTTTCAATCTGTATGTGGAAAAAATTCTCCAGGAAGATATTCTATAGACAGAAGTATGCAGAATTAGGATTGGACGAAGGCTCCTTCACAAACTGTGATGTGCGGGTAACACAATTTTGCATCTGCATGAAAAAGAGGATTTGAAACATTGACGAAAATCAAAGACTATAATTTTCAGAATAGAGTAAATATAAAAACAAGGAAACAAAAATCCTTACAATCTCTTCTGACTAGAGTTGAGAGATGTCAGTAGGCTTGCTATCGGATAAAGCAAGGTAACGTCTCTTTTTAAAAAATTTTTTTTTGTTTTTTTTTGCAAGGTAACGTCTCTTATAGCATACTTAGTCACTTTAAAATGCATAATCTTATCATTTGATCTCCCTTTTGACAAATTTAAAAGTTGTCTCAGTTAAAGAAAGCGGGGAGTGAGGAGAAATACACCTGGATTAAGCCTCTGTTGAATTCTCTCTGACCATAAACCAGGGATGTAAATAATCTTGCTATCAAGAAGAATTTATTGAAATATAGATTATTGCAGATGCAGTTAGGCAAAATTTAATACCATATCATTTGATCTTCCTTTTGACCCATTTTAGATGCTTTATTTTTCATTTTTTTGCTTTCTTTTCAATTAAGACTTTCTTTCTTTCGTTCTTCTTCTTCTTCTTCTTGCTTGAATGTTTTTCTGTGTATGGAATCCAGGAAAGGTAAATCTATAGAGATAGTAGCTGAACAAATGGTTTCTTGAGGTAGGGCAGGGAAAGTTGGGGGGAAATGGGGAGCTAATCATGATGAATATGAAAATGAATAAAATGTTCTAATATTGATTGGGGTGCTGATTGTACAACTCTTCTTAATGTGACTATTAAAATGTACAATTTGTGTATTATATGCAAATAAAACTAAAAGGGGAAAAATCCTCCTGATTAGACCATTAAGTAGCATCAATGAAAAATAGAGAAAATATCAAAGCTGTCAAATATTTCATTATTTTTGAATCCCGAATCAACCACAATGGCTGTAGCACTTTTCCAAGAAATAAAGGACATTATCCTTTTTGGCAATGTTATGCCAGTTTACTGGAATGCTCTCTACAATTAGGATACTGGTGAGGTGGTCCAATGACTCCATTCCTCAAGACCTTTGGGTATGGTTAAGAAGTTTCCATAGCTTTACTTTCCTGATCCACATCCAAGTATTTTCAATGACCTCAAAAGCAGGTGAAAACATAAGGAAAGCTAACGACTGATTCCATTTTTGGCTTTGTTCCTGCCTCTAACTTAAAGGCCAAAATTGGAGCTTCAACCTAGCAAAAACTATACTCAGGATTGAATTTATTTTCAACTGATGGATATTTTGGCAACTTGTTGCTTAACAATAAAAATTGATTTTAAGAAAATTACCCTAACTATAATCATTTAATTCACTTCCAGGAATAAGCTTTCTCTTCGTACATTTTTGAACTGTTAATGGTTAACTAAAAAATTTCAATTGCCATAATCAACTTTGAAAAGGGAAAGGAAGCAAAATCTCAGATCTAGATGATCATGTGACAGGAAATTCTGTATGTTCTGAGAAGAGAAAAAAAAACACCTTTTAGCAAGTTAAAAGGAGAGATCTGGAAAATGAACAGATGTGAATCAGGTGAAGAAAAATGAGAAAAAAATATCCTGGCCATGGGAAGCAATGGGGATACAGAATCCTGAAAGGTGGGAGGAAGCCAGATTGACTGAACTGGCTCAGAGTAGCAAACGGTGGTGCTCAAAGGTAAGACGGAGCCAATTATGCAGACCCTTGCAGGCCATGTCAAGGGATATGCCTTTCACTCTGATGTGTGAAAACAGGGAGTAGTTTTAAAGTTTCACTTTTAAATAGATCACTATGAACATGATATACAGAATGGATTACATGGACAAAACACAAAAAGACAAGTTTAGGAAGGAAATGAAATTATCCAAATGATAGAAAAATTGGTAATTTTAACTATGCTACAGTCACTATACATAGTAGAAGGTGGATAAATTTGAGACATGGGAATATTGATAGATCTCAGAGTTTAAATGGATGTGGAAGCAAGGTGAATGTAAGGGATATAAAAATACTTATCATAATTATGATGATGTTTATGATATTGATGATTCTGGACATTTGGTATGTGCCAGGTTTATTAGCAAATGCTTTAGTTACACTTACTTGTTCTTTTATTTTGAATATAGCTCTACAAAATAGATAAAAATATAATTCCTATATTAGGAATGAGGAAACTATGGCCGAGACCACCAGTGTTCACTAGAAATATAATATGAAATACATGTGTGATTTTCCATTTTATATTAATCCCATTAACAATTTAAAAAAAATTGAGTTCAATGATATATTTAATTCAACCCAACTTATCTGAAACATAATTTAAATATATGAAATTATTAATTAGATTTTTAGTTTCTAGTTACCATATCAACTCTTCAAAACTCAATATATTACATGTACAGTACATTATTTGGATAAAAAATTTTTCTTGCAACAAATATTTGGATTTCATAAATGTGTGTTTGAAAGTGTGGGATCACACGCTCAAGTTCCAAACATACTTAAAAGTTTCTCAATAATTAAAATGAATATCAGTTTTAATGCATATAAAAATTCTTTAGTGGCATTGCTCTCACTTGAAATGCTCAATAATTTCATGTGGCTATTATATTCAAGAGCTCCCACCTTTTAACCTCTTTCTTTGAAATATTAGTATATGTTCCTTCTTGTCTAGAATAATGTTTCTTACTCCAAATTTCAATGAGTTTCACTTTCTTCTTCTTCATATTTTAGCTTTAAAATATCATCATCTTTTAAGGATGTTTTAAGGATGAGTTCTGCTGCTATTACTTACAGAGTACTAAGCATTTTGAATATATCATTTATAGATATGTATTAAAATGTAATTATTAAAGGTACTTCAAATTTATGAGGACTAAGTTCAGATGTTTTAATAAGATTGAAGTGTGGTTTAAACATGCAAAGAAGATGTAACATAGAATAGATATTTGGCTTTATGGAATTGAAACTCTATAAACAGGCCCTGGTTTTACAATGAAGGTGACTAACAGGGTGGGGTATAATTGAAGCCACAAGTGTGCACAGGGTTTACAACAGAAAAAAATTGTTTAGATTGCATTTTTTAGATAGTGATCTTGGAGATCTTTCAATAAATAAGGGAATCATTAAAGAAATTGGGTATAAAAGAAGGTCTATAATTCCCCAGTAAGTTAGATAAAGTATCACACTACTTAGAAGTATTAATTTCAATCAATTCATACTCGATATTCATTTGAATAGACTCCCTGAGATTTAATGGGCCAGTGAACAGTGAAGTTCAGGAGTCTGTTTTGTTTTTTTTTCACTTTTGCCAAGGACTTTCGTGGTCTGAAAATAATGATTTCTTAAGGTGTACCAGCAAAGCAAATCACTGTTTCAAATATTCTACTGATGCCTTAAAGCAAACAGACATCTTCTTGTTGACATTATAATGATCTGTCTGCCCTACTTCCTCTTCTGATTCTCTAACTATAGAATAAAGGTTGTTTCTATTTTTTTTTCACCACAACTAATCTTTTCCTGAGCTCCCAGAAATTAGGAGGACATGCCCTGCTTCTACATGTAGTTTGTAGAATCTATACATACATACATACTTCTACCCATAGATAACTTCTTTTTGCTCGAGTCAAGTTAACCTGATTGTTTTCCCTTTACTTAAGGTCACCCACTCTCTTGCCTATATTTCCAATAATTGAATCCTTAATTACCTTCCTTCTTCTTACTATTTTATTGTTCAGTACCTCAAAATCTATTTATGGATCAATGTATTATTCTTAAGTCTCATTCTCTGTGCTGAATTCATGTTACCTCATCTGGTTTTCCTTTAAAACAGACTGAAACCCAGCATACATTTTCACTAGCAACTTCTTGCTCAAGTTCTTGAGATTAAGTGTACACAGAAATACAGTAATATGGGGAATAAAAAGCAAACAGCATCATTTAAATCAAACTCAGTGTATTTTCATACTGTAGAAGAGCTCCGGCAAGAAGATGCAGGATAATTCTCATATACTTTTGTTCACAGTTGTATCCTCAGTACTGTACAGAGTTACCCCTTCAAAAAAAATTTTAAACACAGGATCTAATGCCAAAATTAAATGGTTATTGGACTTCAAAAACTGAATAAGAAATTCAGATTTATAATCACTATTTACAGTGTCCATATGTCCCAGATTGTGTGGGACAGGCCTGATATCAAATATTCTGTCCCATTTTCAGACCATGTGTCAGACCATATGTCCACATTTAAGTTTAAGAAAATATGATACTCATTTCTTTAAGAAGAAAGTAGACCCAAATCACTAAGGAGAGATTCCCGAATCACTAATCTACCAGTATCCCTCTGAAGACTAAAGGCAAATGCCTAACTTTTCTCAGAGGTCAATTTAGACCCCAGCAACTGTATCAACCAGAACTAGCATGATATGTATGTACACTAAGATCAGACACATGAGCAAAGATTGGATTGAAGTGCACTGACTGTGCAGCTGACATTCTTAAAAGCAGATCAAAAGAGAAAAAGTATCATTCTTTATTTCTCAATTGCTTTCTGCAAGATCCAGGAGATCAACATGGATTTTTTTTTTGCCCAGTCTTTAAGAAATTAAACATCCAATTTCTATTTGTTGAATACCTCCTGTAAAGGGACATATTTCCCCAATTTAGTCTGCATTTAGAATTGGTGCGCACACATATGCATCATTTTGCAGAATTATAAAATTAATGTTAAAAGAACAGCTCATTGGTTTTCATCCCATTTCACATCTTCTATTTACTGTCTTGCATAAAGGGTTGTTTCCTTGAAAGGAACCATTTTTTAGAATGACTTTAAATGACATAGTGTAGATGCTTTTTGTAAAATTCCATAAATTTTCTCATATATTTTGGAAGTCAAAAATTTTTACCATGAGGCAGTTATGTAACAAAAGTCTCCAAATACCACTGGAATACCTGGACCACCTAGAAGATATGTGTCAATATAAAAACAAATCTTTTATGCCATTATTAGATATTCAATTATTTTAAAACAAAAGTTGTAACCTAGGTCAAATGTCTCATAATTTGATAACTTTACATCTATATGTATTGTACATCTTCTTATTAGAGGAAAGCTGAACATCTGAGATAATCTAATTATAATATTTAATTACAGAATGAATTAAATCACGAAAGCCAGCTTCATGAGTTTTAAATACTAATTAATATTCAGATAAGAGATGGATTTTGCATTCTGGTCATGCACTGAAAATATAGAAGCACCTATGCATGCAGGATGTTTTGTCATTTATAATTGGAAATTCTTGCATCTTCTGAATTGTTAAAGTGAACACTATCTTTTGAAGCTTGTTAATCATGGTCTAGATTCATCACTAAAAACTTATTAATGTCATTCACCTTGTAGAAAATATTAAAGAGATAATTTTGATAAAAAATAAGTTTATTGGAGGAAAGCAGGGATGACTTTTACCAGTAGTCTTGTAAAAAAGAAAAAGCACAACTATTTTTATTAGCAAAAGTTAGAACTAAACCCCTTCAGGGTGGGTATATAACACATAATAAGCATATACTTACAATTAAATAGTCTAACACAGTGCATTAAATGCTTTAAAATGAAGAAAGGTGTGTTGGGTTATTTCCTTTCACCATACCTATTCAATCTGTACAAATAATGAGCAAGTAATCTGAGAAGCTGAGTTCTATGGAAAGACAGAAGCATCAGGGTTGGAGAAACACTTATTAATAACCTAAAACATTCTGATGAAACTGTATTCCTTTCTGAAAGCAAGAAGAATAGAAGAATTTGCTGAAGAAGATCAAATACTTTTACCTTCCATATAGATTACAACTAAGTGTTCAAAATAAATCCTTATAACTGGACCAATAAAGAACATCATTAAAAAATGGGGAAAAAAGATTGAATTTTTCAAGGATTTCATTTTACTTGGGTACTTGATCACTAGTTGGAGGGCAAAACTCAGGAAATTTAGTGACATATTATTTGCACCAAGCCAGTCTTCCTGTTCAAAACCACTTTTAAAGTGTTGCAGAGCAAAAATATCACTTTGAGGATAAAGTAGGGCGTGGTTTAAGCCTACCTATTTTCAAATATCACATGTGCATGAGAAAGCTGGACAAGAGAAGACCATAGAGTAATTGATGCATTTGAATTATGGTATGAGCAAAGACAAATGAGAGTATTATGGAATGCCAAAAGAATAAACAAATCTGTCTTGGAGAAAACACAACCAACATTTTCCTTAGCTATGGAAAGACTTTGTCTAGCATGCTATAGACTTGGTATCCAATGGGATCAGTCCCTGGAAAAGTCCAGAATGCTTGGTAATTTAGAGGGCCAGCAAAAATGAAGACCCTTAATGCGATGGATTGACAGTGACTGCAATAATGGATTTAAACGGAACAATTGTGACAACGGTTCAGGCTAGGCAGCATTTCTTTCTGTTATATGCAGGGCTGCTTTGAGCTGTAATGGTGTGCTCATTGCCTAGTCACATTGACAACACGATGTTCTTTCTGACTGTAAGAGGCAACCTGATGTAGATGCAATGAGCGCAGACTCTGGGGCTGAGTGTTTGGGATTGAAGTGCAGTGTTTAAGTTAAGCAGATTTAGGGCCATTGTTTAGCCCCATCTTGCCCTACTTCCTTCTTTATTAAACAGGGATGATGAGCCGATGTAGGATTTTTGTGAATTTTATTAACTCACTTAGAATGCCACCTGGCGACTTTTTAAGTATTTATCAAAGACTCGGCTTCTTTTATTTTTCTGATTCCTGAAGCCTTGGCAATAATTCATTCATTGAAGTACATATACCAGAGTTATTTGAATTGCCTATATCTTCAATTTTACTACAAGTTCAAATTCTCCCAAATCAGTTATTCAACAATGGTTTCATATGTAGTTGTAGGACAAATCCAGGGGAAAATAGGAATGAGCTATTATGCTATTGTATAATGGGGCAAGGAAGGAAAGAGATTGAGAGCACCTGCAGACTTAATGAAAACAGAAACCTGAACTCAGCATTGGCACTGTGCTTCTCCGGGAAACTGATACTAATACTGTCAAAGGCATCACTAGTGTGACATTGATCTCTAAGAAAAGAGTTGATGAATATTTTGAGAGCTTGTCAAGAACTTTCACAGAATGTAATTTTTAAAAACTTATATAAAACTAGATTTAGGTCATGTCTGGCAGAAACCACTAAACTAACTTTCCCCCCATCATTTCTGCTTTACTTGGCAATCTAAAGCAGCTTATCATCAAACAACAGATTGAATGGATAGTGTCAGGATATCTAAGCCACCTGGTTCAAATCCAGGTGTCACAGATGCATGGCTTATCTAGAAGAAATGTAAGGATCTTAGAAAACATTTATAGTACCCAAACCACCAATTCAAAGAATATATGCTTACTCTTATCTTGAGATATTTTGTTTATAAAGAACAGCTCAAATGGGTGTGTAAATAAAAAAAATTGTAATACCTGTATTTTTAAGTTAGAATCATAACTAAATTAGCAAGTCCAAAAGCATAACAGATATATGACAAAAAGCTGAACACCTCTAATTGAATGATCTTACATGACATTTTATGCTGCTGAAACAATTATATGAGGATAAGTCAAAAAGTCTTGCTACCAGGGTTCCAGTTCACCTATGTATGAGCTTCTTCTAGACAAAACATGTCTCTTGATCAGTGGATGATTGCTAACAAGTTAACAGTAATACACTTGGATTAGTCATGTTCAGGCAACTTCAAAATAAATGTCCAATTCATAACATATTTCTCAAAGACAATGCTTAATATGCTGCTTAGATGGACAGACACGGGTCTTAAATACTGTTGAGCAGCATCTAAGATGCAGATATAGGTCTCTCTCCAACTGGAGGAAATAATAGTTACGATAACTGGAAGACACATGGAAACAATCAGCCCAAATAATTAATGAACCGGCCAAACATTAGTCTGCATTACTCTGAAATCAGAAGACCTACATGGTTTTTGAATAATATCACAAATATCTCTGAAAATTATAACGTTAAATTCTAGATTGGGGGGGTAGGGGTGTTGGGGCATAGGGGTGTGCCGAACAAAATCCCCAAATCATAAAGACCAGGCATACAGATCAGATAGAGACTGGTCTAACTCCAAATATTATAGCCCTGACCTTTCAGTTCTGGAACTGAACTTACCTCTGTAGTATCACAATCAACCATTTAAGAAAAAATGGACAGAATTTATCCAAGAGAAAAATCCAGAGTGTTAGAGAGGAAGAATGAAAATAGGAAACACAAGGAAGAAGTGGGCTAATTGATATACAATCAGGGGATTACAATAGATTAATTGACACAAAATGCATATGAACAGCATATTTGCAAAACTGGCAATCTGCTCTGTAATTTTCCTAATTTTCAATAAAAAATAACTAAAATATAGCCAGTGAACTTAACTGGGATGTACTGGGTCAGCACAATAGGTAATGTCAGCTGTCTTTTGATGACTTCATAGGTTTGATCTTAACAGATGTTTTAAATGACACCAGATGACTATGGGGATTTATTGTAAAGAAATTCTTTTTTTTTTTTAAATTAAAACTGTACTGGTTAAGAAAAGACCCAGGATTGTACCCAGAATTAGTTTTTTTCATCATTGCAATATACCTGTTACTTTTCTTCCTAACTTTTTACTATGACTTAGGCCCATGTTTATATGACTGATCATCAGTTTTAGATTCAGCAATTCATACACATCTCATTTTGATTTATCTATTGCAATTTCCCATAATGGACCACCACTTATCCCAATTGCTTCTCAAATTTACAGTTTCAATTCTTTCTCCATTCCTATACTCTAACTTTTGTCCTTGCATAAATGCTGTCCTTTCATCTTAAATTGTTGATTATTTAATACTGGACTGAGTTCATTTTCAGATCCGAATGGCCATTAAGGGCCATTGTGAAACTAAGGCTTCCACTTACCTTTATGAGATCATTAAGCATAGTTTCTTTTATAATTTTGAGATCTGTTCCACATTTTTCTCCCACTCTTTCAAGATGTCAAATGTGACCTTTTCCATAGCATTCGATAGTGGTATGCCACACACAGTTATTCTGCTCTCTGGCCCATGGAGACTGATGTTTGGGGGGTTCAATAACAAACGGGTCCATTTCCACATGTCTTTCGATTTGTTCTCTCTTCTTTCCTCCAAACAGGGAGAGGCCAAAACTTAGAGGACTGCTCACTAGGTCATATCTGAGAAGTTTTTGTCCCTTTGCTTCCCGTGTGCTCCACTACATTCAAAGACATATTTACAGTAAACATAAATACACATATACAGATATATTTTGCCAAACGTGTACACTTGTTTCATGCAGTGCTCCTACTTTCTTCATACTGCTGTCCAGCTAGTATGTCTACCTACACATGGACTCATAGAATACCACTATTTAAGGGTTTTTAACATTTTAATTATATAGATAAAACAGCACTTTCCTCTGTTACCTTCAACTCTTGCAAACTTACCTTGGCTTCATCACTTTTGCCAGCCTCCTGCTCATTCTTTGAGGGTAACAAATGCTGTGTTAAGAGTACTTTGTTGAGAAAATTTACCCCATCCAATCTACAATATTCATGGCCCTAAGAATTTCTGTCTGTTCTCAAAACTCAAAAATGCATTTAAAATTTACATGATATAGGTCCCTCAAGAATGCCCCAGCTTCTGTTTTGAAATGGTACCAATCAAAGGTTCCAGAATTCTTTCAAGAAAAATTAAGAAGCTACCCAAAGCCACTGCCATCAAATCAAATTAGACTCATGGTAACTCTCTACTTCCTGAGATGGTAAATCTTAATGGTATCAGACACTATCACCTCTCTCACAGACTGTGGTTTCTAAGTCCTCCCTTACAAAGACGTGGAAACAAAAACTGTAGAAGTGTTTAGACATAGATGGACAGTATGTTGAGAAACAATAGCTTTCCTTTTTTATATTTAGTTAAGAAGTGGAGGGATGGAGGAATAGAAAGGGAGAACCAGCTTCAGGGATCTACACGTAGCCTCCTCTCTGGGGCACGGACAACAGGGAAGTGAGTGTTGGGATACACTGGACAGTGTACAAGATGAAAAAATAATTTGTAAATTACTAAAGGTTCAAGGGGAAGAGGGGGAGGAAGGGTAATATAGGGAGCTGATAATGGGGGCCTGGAGGGAGGGGAGAATGTTTTGAGAGTGATGATGGCAATGGGTGTGTAAAAGTGATCTGAATACAACTGATGTTGTTAGGGATTGTGATAGGAGTTGTCGGGGCCCCCCAATAAAATGATTAATTTTTTAAAAAGGGGGGGAGGGGAAAGGGGAGGGTTTTTTTTTGTTTTGATTTTTAAAGAGCAGCTTGTTTCAAGGGCTCAAGTGGAAAATATTGGGAAATGTATATGGAAACGTGTGCAAATGTGCTTGATACAAATGATGTACTGAATGTTGTAGTAGCTATAAGAGCCCCCAATAAAATTTTTAAAAAAGAAATGATTCTATGATTTCATAGCAATGCTTTTTGAAATATGTACACACACACACACACACACACACCAAATCACTTTAAACTAAAATTACAAGTTGCTAAAAACTAAAATTTAAAAGATCAGCATAGCAACATGTATTTTCCAACAGTATTTCATTAAGAGCATCCTCCCTGATGTAAAAAAAACAAAAAATATAAGTGATAATAGCCATACTGCCATTTGACCCCCTCTTCCTGAATGAGGGTCCCTAGTGACACAACCACACAAATCTTGTTAAAAGTGGTGGGCTCTCTGCAGGAGAAAGATACAGTAGTAATCGGACCTCATAAGCCTAGTGAACCTAAAGGAAAATTTTCCTGTTCCTTTTCAAGTACTAGGAATTAGTATTTGACTTCACCACACTGAATTTGACTTTTGATCCATCCTTTACATGTCTTTTTTTTAACTTTTCTTGAATATCCTTTGTCTTTTTTCGATCCTCAGTCTTATCAGACCACTTATTTGTGCTCTCGTTCTTACCTTTAGTTCATTGATGGCTCATATTTCTCAGGATTCTATTTAGTCATTATATAGTCTAATAAATTATATGCTGTTGTTGCTAGGTAACATTGAATCAGCTCTAACCCAAAGCGACCTATGCACAACCAAGTGAAAAATTGCATCCTTTTGTGCCAGCTTCAAAATTGATGAAACCCCTATATCAATCCATCTCCCTGAGAATCTTCCGTTTTCATTACCCTTCCACTTCACCAAACATAGTGTTTTTCTCCAAGGACTGGTCTCTGATGACATGTCCAACGTATGTAACAAAATCTTTCTAGCCTTGCCTCTAACAAGCACTCGGTTCATACTTCTTTCAAGATAGATCTGCTTGTCCTTTTAGCAGTCCTGTGTACTTTCAATATTCTTTTTCGCAACAATATTTGAATACATCCATTCCTCTAGTCTTCCTTATTCGGTGCATACATATGATCTAATGACTTGGGTCAGTTGTAATTACTGCTTCCAAGTTACATTTTAATCTCCAGTACTCTAAAGAGATCTTGTGCAGCAAATTTACCTAATGTCTTTTGATTTTGATGTTGCTTCCATGAGCATTGATTGCGGATTCAAGCAAGACAAAACTCTTGACAATTCCACACTTTTTTCCCATTATGATATTAGATGTTGGTGCAGTTGTTCAAATTTTGGTCTTCATCATATCATATTGTAAGGAACTTTGATCTTCATCAACAAGCACTTCAAACCCTCTTCACTTTTCAGCAATCAGAGTTGTGTTATCTGAATTTGACAGATTACTTATAAGCCTTCTTAAAATCCTGATACTGCACTCTTGTTCATATAATCCAGCTCAGCAGATAGATCGAAAAAAACATGGTAAGATCAAGCAACTCTATGCCTACCTTTCTAGATTTTAAACCATGCACTATTCTCTTGTTCTGTTCACACTACTGCCTCTTGGTTCATGTATAAGCTCCACAGGAACTCAATGACTTACTCTGTAATTCCCTTTATTCTCGAAATTATCAACCATTTAGTATGGTTTACACAGTCAAATGACTCTGCACAGTCAATGAAACAAAGGTAAAAATCTTTTTTTTTTCCAAAGGTAAACATCTTTCTTGTATTCTCTGCTTCCAGCCAAGATCCATCAGGCATCATCAATGAGATCTCTTGTTCCATGTCCTCTTCTGTATCTGGCCTGAACTTAGGGCAGTTCCCTGTTAATATGTTGCTGCACCAATATTGGATAATCTTAAGCAAAAATTTACATGTATATCATAGCAATAATATGACTCTACAATCTGGCATTGTATTGGGTTACCTTTCTTTGGAATGGACTCAAAATCGGTCCTCTTCCAGTCAGTTGGCTGCCAAAAAAGTGTCTTCCAAATTTCCCAGCATAAACAAATGAATGCTTCCAGAGCTTCTTCAGCTTGCGGAAACATTTCAGTGGGTCCCGCATCACATGCTGGAGCCGGGCTTTTTGCTAATGTATTCTATGCAGCTAGAACTTCTTCTTTCAGTGTCATTGGTCCTTGTTCATGTGTAACCTCCTTAAATGGTGGACTATGTTGACTGATTATTTTTGGTACAAAAACTGTATATTCCTTCTATCCTTTTGATGCTTTCTGCATCATTCAATATTTTGCCCACATGATCTTTCAAGAGTGCAACTAAATTCTTGAATTTTTTCTTTAATTCTTTGAGTTTCAGCTTTATTGAATGTGTTCTTCCTTTTTTGTTTCTAATTCTAGATGCCTGCAAATTTCCTTATATTTTACTTTGTCTTCTCAAACTGCCCTTCAAAAGTTTCTGTTCAGTTCCTTGATTTCATCCCCCCCCTGCCCCATTTGTTTTAGCTACTCTACAATTAAAAGCAAGTTTCAGAGTCTCTTCTGAAGTTCACTATGATCTTTTTTTCCCCTGTCCTTCTATTGACCTTTGTCTTTTTTTCTTAAATTATGGTCTTGATGTCTACCCATATCTCATCAGGTCTTCTTTCAGTAGTTTTCAATATATCAAATCCCTTCTTGAGATGTTATCAAAATTCAGGTGAGATAGTCTCAAGAGCTTATATATGAATCATCGATGTTCTGCAGTTGTCCCCTAAACTGATTTTAGCTGCTTATATTGAGCTTCTCCATTATGTGTTCCCTTAGATGTAATCAATTTGATTTCTGTGTATTCTTTCTGGGGAAATCCACGTGTATGGCTGCCTTTTGTGTTACTGAAAAAAGAAAAATGCTTTGAACAAATTTTTGGTTTTACAAATATGCTATCATGTGATTTCCAGCTTAATTTTTATCACCAATCCCATATTTTGCAAATACTATTCCTTCCACTTTGTTTCCAGGTTTCATAGCCTAATCATCAATAACTTTTAGTAAATCTTTTATGCATGGTTGATTAATTTCTAATTGAAGTCATTGAAAGAATTGTTCAATTTCTTCATCATTATCTTTAGTTTTTGTTCCATAAATAAGAATAATATTTGTGTTGATAAGATTTTCTTGAAGAAAGATAGATAACATCTTATCACAAACAGTATTGTACTTAATGAGGGCTTCAGCAAGATCTGTTCTATGAAAGTTATGACACTCCTCTTGATTATGTTATCATCAACCTAATAAACCATAACATTTTCTTATTCAAAATGGTCAATACCAGTTATTTCAGCTCACTGAGGCCTGAGATATTGATCTTTATGTGTTCCATTTCATTTTTGACCTTTTCTAGTTTTCCTAAATTCATACTTTGCACATTTTAAGTTCTAATCATTATAATATTCTTGTAACTGTTTCTCATTTCCTTGAATTGTACCCCATCAGTAAATGAAGATCCTGAAGTCACTCTCACAAGAATCACCTGACCCATGTCATCCTGATTGATTCCTCTCCAAGAAATCACCTCTCCTTCAGTCAAAATTAAAGTATCATCAGACTCAGAAGCCCATTTCTCAACAATGTCTTTAGCAGTGGTCTGCTTCTTCTATTTGAATTTTAAGTATTTGGCAGTTCTTCAAACCTATTCACAAGGTTTATTAGAAGCTTCTCCTCAGAAGTGGGAGTTATGTCCTTCTTCATTCGTGTTCTCATTCTGGAAGCTCTGCTGACCCTACTGGTATTTAAAATACCTCGAACAGAATTTCCAGCATCATAGCAACACATAAGCCAACACAATAGACAAACTGACATAAACACGCATCTGGATAATTTTGTTCATAACTCTGACTAGGAATCCTTTATGGTTACTTTTGATACAAATGTTAGCTCCACCTCCCTACCTGCATACAGGATAACTTTATCCATCTCATCAAGCTCAGTGCCATCTAGCTGATTCTGACTCACAGCAACTCTGTAGGACAGCGGAGAATTGCCATGGCCATTGTTGGATTCTGAGACCATCGTGTTCATGGGAGCAGAAAAGCACTCAACAACCATGAGCTGGGCGTGCCACCACCCCCACCCACCCCAAGACTGACTGATTCGTTTGAACTGCTGTCTTTGTGGTTAATGCTTGACCCAATACTTGAGAGATTAAACTCAGTACATTAAAATGTTAATACAGTTTCCCTGTCCCAATCTCTTATATGCAAATAAGAAACACACTAAAGTCAGGAAGGCAGCAATATATCCTTGACTTTCTCCCTCTCCTTTCTTCCCTGAACTTTTTTTTCTAACTACTTGCACATCATGTTCTGTCAGCTATATTGCTTAACTACTTATGAATTATGTTTCTTTCTTCTAATACTCACTGCCATGACTTTTGCTTGGACCTTATCATTTCTCCCCTTGACTACAGTAATACCTTAAGAAACGATCTCCTGTCTCTAGCCTGTCTCCTTCTCAATTCATCCTTCACAAAACTTGAAAGTGACCTTTTAAAATGCATATTCAATTATGCAGCTTCAAATCCCTCAACCTTCTTCGGCTACCTTCAAGATGAAGTGCAAACTTCAAATGAAAGGCACTGTATCATCTGGTGCCTGAATTCTTACTCCCTGTCTTCAATCAGAATACCAGTAAACATATTTTCCTCTTCAGGAAATCTCAGAGCCTACACATTCTATAAAAAGAAATATTATTCAAACACAGTCTGAATTCTGATCAGTCTGTATAGACACCAAGCATTTTCTTCCTTTGTGTCTTTCCTGACTTCCACATGTCACTTTATTTCATGATACCTTGTACAAATAAGTGCAATTTTTGTCTTACTTCTTTCTCAATTTTAAGCAATTTGAGCGTTAAGATTAACAACATATTCATAAAGTATACATTTGTCTCATAGAAAGTGTCCAATATATTTTTATGTGATACATAAATATAAATAATAAAATAAAATACACTGGAATCATTCATATAATTTTATCACAATGTGCAGAAAGTACCCTTACTGAACATGTATAGTAAATAAATATAGAATAAAGCATTTTTAAGCTGATAGAGGCTACGGGAGAAAAAGAGAAAGGAAAGGATGAGTAGCATACAGGAATTAAGAGGACCTAAAGAGTGCTTTTACATTCACTCAGAGTGATGAGGGCAAACTTATCGAGAACATGACGTTCAGGCAAAGACTAAAGAAAGTAAAGAATAGACTTATGGAGTGAGAGCAGGTGCAACAGAAGAAACAGCCAGCACAAACATGACTGATAGTTTGAATATTAAAAGGCCTTGATGGTCAGAAACTTACAGAACACTGGCAGAGATCATAGAAATGTGCACGCTGAGTCTGCTAGTCTCTTATATAAGGAATAAGTCAATTAACATGAAAGATTGTAATGCTTACAGAAAGAGCAAAAACAGCGGAAAGTTTACATTGAAGAAAAATAGCAAATAATTTGCAATCCATACAGCAATTGCAAAGTAAAGAATTTGGTTTGAAGACCCATCATGTGGCACAGTGGTTAAGCTAGCTGCACAGTCAGCCCTCCAGGAGGGAAAGAGACTTCACATGGCCACAGAGGTACTGTCTCAGACACGCCAGAGGGCAGTTTTAGTTTGTTTATAAGGTCACTGTGAGTTGGAATCAGCTCTACGGCAGTGATTTTGGATTGGTTTTCAGTATATTTATAAAATAAAATGTATACAATCATTATGAATCATCTTGTAAGATAACAATTTATTTTAAAAGTGCAGTGTAGTATTAAATGATTAAAGAAGATGACACAATAACATTCACAAATTTTCATGTTAGTGTCTAAACTGTGAATTATAATAAATACAGGTAGTTTTTTCTTATGGCAGCTTTTGTTTTAGTGTTTCTTGTTATATTTTGAAAATTTTCGGGGCGGAACTGCGGCCCACTGGAATGGAGGTTCAATTCCAGCTCACAGGAGCAAAGGCTGGGCCTCCTATTCCCACCACCAGAGGGCCGTGATGCCCGCACCCCACCCCCCCAAAAAAAGCAGAAAATTTTCTAAAGTTAATAGGTGTAATTTTGGTAACAAAAAAAGAACAACACAGCGTTATTGATCCAATATGGCAGAACCCAATGGCTGTGTGAGCTATTAAGAGTTTGCAGAGTTGCATGTCATTATTCCTTTATTTTAAACATATACAGAAATAATTCAAGATAACAATGGTGATTGAAGAGAATAGTACATGAATTAAACACTACAGTTCCAACAGCATCTTATGCAGGAAAAAGTGATGCCAATTAAACCTGTAAATAACTCCATAAGTCTTTGATGTTGAACTTGCTGGGTTATATCGCAGATTTCCTCTAAGCTAGTTAGCTATTCATATCCAAAAACATACACCTGCAGGCATATGCCCAGGAAAGAAATCAGAGAATTATACACCAAAGAACTTAAATAACTTCAATCTCATTCAACTGCATTCAGAGTCCTATAATAAAATTATTACCTGCTTGTCTAATTAGTAAGATTATGCTTAACACTAAGCAAGTCTTATCCACACATTAAATACTTTCAATTAGCTTGACACTACATTATTCTCAAATATGACCAGTCAGATATACTTTAACATTTTTAGGCAGTTCTTAAGCTAGAAATAAAATTTATCTTATAAATCTACAGAATAAATAAATATAAATATTAATGCATGTAGGATAAAAAATTAATTGTAAAGCTTGGAAACATAAGAAGTCATTGTATCTTTATAAAAATTTTGGGGCTGAACCTTGGTGGCGTAGTGGTTGTGCACAGGACTGCGGCCCACTGGGAAGGAGGTTCAGTTCCAGCAGTGGGGCTGGGCCTCCTACTCTCACCACCGGAGAGCAGTGATGCCTCCCCAAAAAAACAATTTTGATGGAGGGGGCTGAGCACCGGTGGCATTGTGGTTGAATGCAGGACTGCAGCCCATGGGATTGGCAGTTCAAATCCAGTAACAGCTTTAAGGAGCAGCGCTGGGTAGCTCCCATGACCACCAGAGGGCAGTGATGCCCCTACAACAAAAACAAAAAAAAATTTTTTGATGGGGTAAAATTGTAGTTATTAGAAAAGAAGAACACCAGGACTGCGGGAAGATGGCGGCCAGATAGGAAGCCCAAGCCCGGAGCTCCTGGAGATCGGTGAGTGGGGGTGACACAGGGAAGGGTGGGGCTCTCAAATTGGGTTTTGTGACTCCAGGAACGCTCAGAGCCCTCCTCTGAACCAGGAGCAGGCGCCACCCGCACGCCCGCGCTCCCCACGGACGCCAGCACAGACGCCTGCACAGACGCTGCGGGTTCTTTGTGCCGGCGGGATCCAGGGCACCTGCTCCGCAACCCTGAGATCTGGGACCTGCAGTTAATCAACGCCCCCACGTAATCGCTGGCCAGTCCTCCCCACCCTAAGGTGCCCAGTGTGCCCAGGGGACCCTCCACGCAGACCCACACCTCTCGCTCCCCACCCCCAGGGACACTTGTGTCCCCAGGACAATGGTGGGCCAGCCCCTCCCCCACCCCGGAGGCCCACGCCCAAGAGCACCTTAAGGGCTCCGCCATTGCCCAGAATAAAATCAAGCCATCCTTTAAACCCAAGCCTGCCCACCTGGGCCACACTTTCTAACAGTAGCAGAAGGAACGCCTGCACTCCCCACAGTCGCGGACACTCCTCACAGATGCTGCAAGTTCAGGGCGGCCGCCCCAAGACCCACTACAGAGAGGTCTGCTTTACATTGTCTCCTGGGTAAATAGCCAGCCAGTTTGCCCCACCCCAGAGTGCTAGAGGATTTTTTTCCCACCTATCTGTGGCAAGCCAGAATATGGAGGAGGCAGAAAACAGGACAAGTGACCTAGAGTACTTGCAAGTAGAAATTAGTAAGTGTGAGAAAAAAATCTCACAAGTCTATGAGAGAAGCAGAAGAAAATATTAGATGCCTGGCTGATACTATGAAAAGAAACAACATTAGGATTATCAGTCTGCCGGGGGATGAGGCAGCAAGAAAACCAACAGCCAAAATAGTGAGGGAATGCTTTGAGGAAAACTTCCCTAACTTTAGTGAATGAAAACCATATAACCATACAGGAGGCGGAAAGAACACCAGCCAGACTAAACCCCAAGAAGAAAACACCAAGACATATAGTTGTTAAACTATCCAATTATGAAGAAAAAGAGAAAATTATGA